>LPNX010738664.1:0-10332 GCA_001517045.1 Pseudotsuga menziesii
AGGCCAAAGTGATAATATTGTGATCGTTGGGGGTCCCAATCCCATGACAATAGGATAGTGACATGAAAGGACTTGAATTTGATCCCTCCATGTGGCTTAAACCAAACGATTTATTTTAAATTTCAGTTTCATTAGTTAACTTGAGTGGTTGTGTGTTGTGAATTGAAATTAGAGGTCACGGGATAAAATCCCTATGTCATCTATATAATTGAATATTGTCAACCTCACTTGATGTCCCCGCTGGGTTAGGTTTCCAAATTTGTGATTTAAAATGCATTTACTTTCTTAATTTGTTTTATCTCATCACAACATAGAAAACAATGAATAAATCGGCGTAAAGTTATGGCTTATGGATAGGGTTTCCATGGATGTAAAACTACAAGAAAAAAGCAATATGTCTTAACCCAGGATGGATCACAAGTATTAGGGAGTCCATGGATTGATTACATCTTCTAACACAATAATATAACATTTTTCTAGATTTATTGATGCCAGTCCTTTTCCCACCTTTTCCTGCTTAATAATGCGTTCATGTTTGTTATAGGTGTGTCGTTGGAGATAGTAGTGGGATCCTTTAAGGAAATATTTCTAAAAAATGAAAACAATGAGAAAGGGTATTTTTTCATAAACTGGAGAATTTAAGACCCTCGTTAGCACCCTCAAACCACCCATAAGAACATAGAATCACCATCAAAGATTAGTCAACTTCCTAGAGGAAGTCTTTCAATTGGAGCTTTCTACTCAGGAGACAAGAAGAAAATCCATTTTATTGCCAAAGATATCTTTGATTGAAAATATATTGATTCTTTGGTCTAGCCATAGGAGTTGTTAAAGCATGGATATTAGAATATTGGTCCCCTAGAAGCCAAAGTCAACTCTCTTCTTTTGCATCACGTTGAGAGTATTTTTTTTTCTTTTCTTGAATAAGGAAGCTTGAGATTTGATATGCCATTATGGACCATACGTCATGGGTTCTAAGCATATGCATTTATCACCTTGGTCTCTTGGTTTTAACTCAGTAACGTCCCCAGGATTTAACCCCATTTTAAAATGTAATTTTGTAAACATTTTATTGGTGCCTTAATGAAAGAACTCATTGTATGATTTTAAATATTAATATAAAAGTCTGAGTTGTTCGTGATTGAGTCCTAACTCTAAATTTCAAGGACTCATGTATTCACCCATGACAGTGAGAGAGGAGGCTTGTAATATCCTAATGGATAAGTCTATCACCTTGTTTAACCATGCAGATCAAGAATGGACCTTTAACCTTTTTGCTAAGCCTTAATCTCCCTGATTAATCATGTAAACCTATTTTAAGAGTTAAAAAGGTGGATAAGTGGGATTAGTTGGAATTTTAACAAGTTTCATGTGGATTGATAAATCCATGCAAGGTTGGTAGAATTAAGCTTTGTGAAGGAGGATCGAGATCGTTGGAGTGTGGGGAGTACGTTGGAGAAGAAAAATGCATATAAGGAGAAGAACGTTCTGACTAATATGTGAGGCGGATTAGACAATAATTTTTGTTGGGGAGTAGTTGTGAAATACAAAGGAAATCTATATGAGAAGTACATGAGGGTAATCATATCTTGTGTCTAATATTATAGATAAATACACTCTACTAAACATGACATCTAGAAGCACAGTGCATAGGTATAGTACTTGGTTGAACATGGTTGCAGAGCATACAATGAACTGAGATTGGGTGCAATGCACTACAACCATATCACTTAGACAATAACCTAAGCTTTTGGATCTATTAACATCTCGAGTGGACATACAATTAATGTACAAATGCATAGTGAAGTAACAATTGTGATTGTGGGCATATGTGGTTGGGTTGGTGAGAAAAATGGGTTCTTGAACCAGATCCTTAAGCCTTTCGTTGCAAATCTTTCTACCTTTTTTTTCCTCTTTTAATTCTAGTGAAGTGGCAAGAAGTTATTGAAGCAGTGTAAAATCTAGGCACCAAGGACAATGACAGTTATCATTGATGTGCGATTAGAATGAATTTGAGTTAATGAATTGCACAGTTTGACATGGATTTGGTTTAAAAAATAGTAAATCTCGTATGCCAAGTGATAAACCTTGAGATAACTTAGGTTGGTGATAAGTATGTGGTGAATGCATGAGTCTCAACTCGGGGGTGTAGTTCTACTAAAATATATATGAGTAAGACTACCTGCATATGGTTGGAGCATGGCTGCCATGAATCCAGTGCCAAACCCTTAAATCCTCATGTAAGTTCATGACTTGTTGACAATTACGAAATATAAATGAATATTTATGGATTATGAAATTGCAATGTGTGTATTTCCTTGTATGAATGATAGTGTTATGAAATTCACTTATTTGATAATTTAATATGTGATGGGATGAGTACTAGTGCATATGCTTGGAATATGAGGAATGGTGTGTATGTATGTGAAGTATGCCTTAATTGGGCATTGGAAGAAAGTACAATAGGATCCAAAGGATGTTGTTTTGTGTCTTGTATGAACAAAGTTAAATGCATGAATTATTATTGAGATGGACATGGGAAGAAAAGGCCTTAGGTTCCACCGATTGTTATGACTTGGTCTTGCTTAAATTAGTTAAATCCTTAGGTGGACATTGTCAACCAATCCAATGGGATCCAAAGGATGAAATTGATCCTCTACATGAAAGAATGGTTTTATGTCTTTTTTATTAAAACAAATACAATATGTAAATATAATGGGAGCATTGAATTGATTAATCTCATTTATGGGAATATATGAATATTGATGTTTGATAATTATTGGATAAAGGATATACTCTTTAGTCATCCTGTGGAACTCTATTCATTATTGAGTAATTTTTGTTATGTATTTTCAGTATCATTAATGATGGTTCTGAAGCTCTGAGATGAGAGCAGTCCAGTTAGACATATTTTTCTTGTTTAATTGCCTTTGTTTGATTATGGGAATTTGTTGTGATGTTTTTACTGAGTCATTTTGGGTTAGGGAGGTTGTTGGGAATCTTGTAACAGGCCATTTTCCAACTGAAGGTCATCCTTACCTTAGTCATTTTACTTTTTCTTCATCTATTGGTTGTGGGCCGTTCAAATTCCTGGGGTGTGGACGGGTATTTAGGTCATGTTTTTGTGTCAATCCATGTACTTGACACATGATCTTGACATGTGTTTTATGGGAAAGAATAACAATGTCAGTCATGGTCAAAATAGGTATCCATGTTGGAAATACCTTACCCTGGGAAAACTTCCCCTTTATTTCCATGAGAAATTGATAGAAGTCAACATGAATGGCTTAGCCCAAAAGGACTCAAGGGATTTTGCATAAATTTGAGGGACCCTTTAGATGAAATATTAGTTTCGTGAAACTCACAAAATTTTAGTAACTAAAAATATGAGAGAGCATTTATTTGAATTAGGCATGGGCAAGCCCAAGCTTTCCGTGTCATTTAACACGCAAGATAGGAAACCAAAATGCTTGAGTGTTATGTATTTTTATAATGCTTGAGCATTATAAATATACATAATGTGTGAGATTTTTGTATTTCTATAATGCTCGAGCATTATTGAAATACATAATGCACAAGAATTATGTTGGACATAAAAAGAAAAAAACCCAAATGGGGCCACAACTTCCATTCTACATTTCATGTCCATCTTCCATGATAGCTTCCAGTGAGGAGAAGGAAGAATGCTTGTGCATTTATGGGTTCTAAGTTGGAAGAGGAGGATATATTGGAGAGGTATTCATCTATGCTCTCCATTTTTTCCTCATCCCCTTATTAAACTTGTAATTTTTTATGTTTCCCCGAAAATTAATTCAAATTAAATGAAACCCAAAACTAAATTTTCATATTAAAAAAATACTAAATCCATACCCATAGTCTAATTATGTATAAAATCCAACTAAAAATTTCTAATGCATGTTGATATTATCATCATGTTTAAATAATTTTTTCATCTCAAGCTTTCCCTACAAACTATTAGTGTCATTATACCTCCTTCCAATCCTTCAATCCAATTATTTGATCCTTGTTTCTTTTTTATTCACCCTTATAAAATTTAATGAGGCATTCAATGGATATATTCCCATAGCTATGGAATCTTGTACAGTTTGAAAGGTATTCATACATAGTCAAAGTGATTATGTAAATAACATCAGCTTTCCATCCCTATTTCCATTACCTCTACCAAGTTGTATTTTAGGTCAATCTCAATTAGGATACGAGCCACCGAGTGTGAGGTATCCACTTTAATATGCTTATCGTGTTCTATAAAATGCCCTATGTTATTCCCAATAGCCTTAAATACTCCTCCAGAGTCTTGAGGTCTAGCACTAAACCAACAATTTTTACACACATAGAATGCATGGTTTCTCTTTGAGATGGGGTCAAAACTAGGCATCCATTTATCTAAGGTAAAATTAGGTTCCATTACTCTAGAACCATATAAACCACACAAAATCAACATCTTTGTTAGATTTAAAGTGGATACCACTCAACCTTTTACTAATGTGTGAAACCCTGGAACATGTACCCTAGCACAAATTTCCACCAACTTCTACCATATGACTCATTTTTACATCTTCACCTAAAAATAAGTTAGGTTTCAACGATGACAATTTTACATACATGCTTCCTCTTCTTCCCACATTAACCACTAGGTTATTTGTGACCCTTCAAACCTCCTTCTAATCCCTTATCACCTTCCTCTTTAGCATAGTCCTCTTTTAAAATACCCTCCTTCAAACCATGGGGACTTTCATGGCGCCTCAAAACCATGACAAAGGTTTGTGTTGGTCCTTGGACAATAATTTACACAACCAGTTGTACAAATGCTACGAAACTTGGTTTTCCTAACTTGAGAATAAGAGGTCCTTATCCTATAAATCTCCATAATTATTGTAAGAAATCTCATTAATCTATGATTGAAGCTCTGAGTGGGAAAATATAATATAATTACAGATATATTTACCGCACGGAGAATTGTATAAAATTAATTTTTTGTGTTCCTTCATGTGTTTGTGAGTATCTTGCTTATGAATGTGTGTTCTAAGTTTAATAATTGTTTTATGTTTTCCTGATGCACATTGGATTAATGAATGTTAAATTACAACCTACGTCTCTCCTCACCATATATATGTTAACCCATGTAACCCTTTAAAACGTATCCCTTCAATCCCAACTCTTATAAAATGTCACTCACTGTCATTATAACCCATTTAACCACTAATAGTCAACACATATAACCCCTAACTCATTTAATCAATAAATTATAAGAAAAAACACCTCAACATAGTTAACCACTAACCTATATGTACTTAATAAATACCTAAATATTATAACCCTAAACAACTTGTCCCTGCAAATCTATACCATGTATACCCATAAATATTTTTGTTATTACAATACATTGAGATGAGAATTATGTTTATAATGAATCGTTCTTGCACAATATTTTTACATTTTCCATTTTCAAGAGACGACATTATAACATGTCTATGTTTCTAACAATTTGTTTATTTTTTTTATTTTTTGATTGTCGTGGTGAGCATGGATGCACACACAGACATATAAAGAGAAATACAAAGGCTCAGAGACATTCGAGCCTTAATTATTATTGTTGAGGATAGACATTGTTTGCTTCCATACAATTTGGATGCAATGATAGAGACCTTTAGTCAGTCATATGGTGTGCTTGAGAACATTGCCACGTATAGAGAGAGAAAGAGGCAATAATATGTCGATGGACTTAACTACCAGGAAGTCCAGAAATTGAAGATAACAAAAGAACACATATTTTCCCTTTTAGAGATCCACAGACTAATCAAATTCCAAACTTAGGAAAAAAGCATATTTATATTGATTGGTGTACATATCAACCATTCAAAGATAATTGGATGGAAATATGGTATATGGCCTTTGATGTACCACCACATAACAACTGATAAATGTCGTTATATTTTCTTATAAAGATGCACACATAATTTTTTTTTGGGAATCATGTCAACTATTTTGATGAGTTGGAGTACCAGGGCATTGGGAGGGGGGTGCCTCAACTACATCCCAATGTGAGGCATTTGATCCTAATATCCCAATACCTACACCTTGTAGGCGGCTACCTAGGCCAAATGTGTCTCTTACACATCAATTGGTCCCACATATGTTGGAATCATTCCTATAGTTGGCACATGAATTTTTTCGCCATAGCACTTATGTTTAGGGTACATAAGAGGAAGGGACATCAAATCCACCATCAATTGGTGGGACAAAGACACCACCTACAAATGAGGTAGAGCCACCGTCTTCTAGTACCCGAGGAGCATCTAGTAGTGGGACTAGACCCACATATCATGAGACCAGTTGAGATCCCCACCCATGCACATCGTGTGGCCATCCCATATTTGGTCCTATCTAGAGAAATGATAGTTGTACTAGGTATTTTACATAGTTAAGTAAATGGTTAACAATAGTATTCTTTGAAAAAAAATCCTTACTATAAGCATATATAGATTGCCAATATTTTTTATGTTTTCAAAAATTCCAATTGCTACAAGTAGATGGCATGGGGCAAGACTTTCCCAACGGCAATGCCCAAGTTAATCCAGAGGCTCGTGCACCAAAACCATGTGATGTATGAGATGTTGTCATACCTTCAACAGTAACAACTCACAATGAGGTTATTATTTCAATATGCTTATTTTTAGTAAATTTTAGTTTGTTATTACATGTCAATTTATTAATGCTACACGATATATTATTTACAATTTTCTAAATTGTAGGTTATATATCCCCCGCGGCGCTTTATCTTTTTCTTTAGTGATCTCCCCCTAATGTGGATATAAGGGATACACAATCCATAGGACATGAGTATATGGTAGAACGTGTTGCATATTTTTTGGAAGCATATAGTGTATCACTAAGTATTTCAACATAGTCAGTTTATTAATACAAGTTATTTCATTGATTAATGTATTTCTAGTCAAGTCAACACCTGGTGATTGTATTCATCGCATGCTATATTTAGAGAATAGTTTGTAGTTGCCTCTCCCCACAGTCCAAATGTGAAGAAAGGTTGTGTGTATACGAGAGGCTTCACTCCTAGAAAGGGTGTGGATGTCCTTTATTGAAGACACATGGGAGATCCATCTATGCGTACCTTAACAAGGGTCATTGATGTTGTAGTTAGTGTCGCATGTACAATAGAAACAAGTCATACGAAGGTAGCTATTTCAACATTTTTAGATAGTATTGAAAAAATTGACATAAATATAAAACTTCTCATTCATACATTATGTCAAACACTTTCAACATCTAGGATTTTAATTCAAGATTCACACACAATACTTTGAAATTAAAACCATCAAGCCAAAATCCCTTCAACATTTAAGATCACACAAGCACATTGAACACATCTATTTTGGTCAATCTAGACCAAGGAACACTCTAACCTGGGGAAAAACCCAAAGAGGAAAATTTTTATTAAGAAGATTATACTCATAAAATTCCTTTACAATGAATTTTTCTTCTAACCCTCATTGAAAAAATTCCACAAAAAACAAAGCATCAATAAACTACCTTGAAATTTGTGCTAAAAAATTATGGTACGGTCTGCTATACGACTTGCCCACATGTGATGTATGACCTATATGATACTATCAATCTGTTGCCTTGATTTTTGATCCCATATGTCCCTAAAATCATTGTTGTATAGCATGGACGGTATGCATTTAATGCAACAGTCAACAATCTTGGGAAATTTACCACACGTGTGACTATACGGTTATGTAAGTATGTTGTACAGTCTGCTTTAGGATGCCTTGGAATGTGTGATGTTGGTTTTCTCTTGGAAATTGTGTCAATTTTCCTTGAGAAACCCTTCTTCTCCTTCACTTCTCCTCTTTCTCTTCTTGGTGGTGAGTGTGTCCTCCTTTGTGCCTTTCTAATTGTTTTATACTAGTCTTTTGTACTACCCAATCAAGGGATAAGATTAAATTACAAGATCTAGGGTCTAAATTAAATGCACTTTTAATAATTAATTCATTAATTATTAAATAAGTGAGACCCACATTTATAAATTACAAAACATATCTTTATTTACATAAATGCAACCTTTTTTACATAAATACACATAAGGAACAAAGCCTTTAATTCCCCCTAATCACACCCACACCAAAACTATGAGGGAGTACCTTTAGAGTTATCGTTTCAACAAGTATAATCATGTAAATATATTTTTTATTCATGCATGTATAACTATTTCAACATTTGGCAATTATAGCCATTAGCAGCAACAGTTACAGGCCCCTCCGGTCAATCCATGTTTTCGACCAAGTCTCCTCCTGTGGTGAGATGTTCATTGATGACCAAGTATTTTTTTCAATTTACATACACATGCTAATAATTGTTGAATCAATTGAGATATGATCGTTTAGTTGCGGAGAATAATTATAGAGAGGACTTCTATTAGCACACCATAGGCATCAATACCCTGACTCGATTTAATGAGTGTTTTCCATAAATAATTTGTCCATAAGTTAATTTTTTAAGTTTGTTGGTGGTAGGGTATTAGTACAGTTTCATGATAAAAAAATCATCTTTGATTTGTAGACTTCTGAGATGCAGAGAAATCTTAGGGAAATCGTTGATAGAGGAAAATCAAGGAAAAACAAGAGAAAGATTATTTTTGATGTGTCCTATTGGATGTATGTACTTCGGCATACATGTACATCACTATACTTAAGGATACATGTACATTGACAGAAAATTTGTTGAAATAATGTAACTTAAAATAATATTCTACTTGTACTTCACATTATTATTATTCCTCCTCCGGGAGATGTTACCGATGTAAAAGTCGTGGGGTAAACCCTCAATTGTAAGTCAGGTCAATATCACCCAGAAAAGATAAATATAATTATTATTGTGAACTGTACCTAGGTAGGTAATACCTTCTAGTCAGGTAAAATGTAAGTTGGTAATTTTAGTATAAATAGGGAGGCGCCCTCCCTGATTTATACACACACACTCACACTTGTATTGTGCAAGAGAGAGAAAGAAGGAGAGACATAGAAGGAGGAGGACCACTGTCTTTAGTGTCTTAGATTTTATAGTTGGGGTTTAGTCTCTCACTTGATGATACTTTGTTCTTTGGTCATTGCATACTGGTAAGATATATTGAGGAAGTTTTGTTGGGTTTTTCCCTTTAGGGTTTCCCACGGTAAATTGTTGTGTACCTTGTGATTGTGTTTCTTTCAGTGATCCTCTTTATGTTGTTATTATGAAAATTTATTAAATGCTAATAAAGTTAGTAATTAATCTATGACAACATAGAAAAACTTAACATGGTATTAGAGTCACCCTGAAAAGAGCAGTTTTCATGAGGTAAATCTCTCTCTCCTTCTTCAGACAAGGAAATTAGGGCTTTCTGATCAAGTGGAATTTTTTAGTTCGAGTGATATAGGGAAGTGTTATCCTCATAGGAACATATTTTGGAACCAAGATACAAATTTTCCCATAGGAATATCCTCTAGAAATTCATGCCCTGGTGTGGCTTGAAACTAAAAAACCAAAAACTACAGTCCAGAATCTTGCAAGTCTAGTTTCAAGGGGTAGAATTTGAAATCTTTAGAAAATTATTGTACCATCATACTCGTCTCGCTCAAGTGCATATTTTGGTGATTATAGTTTTCACTTCTAAGAAATTTTCATTTTTTGTCATTTTCTTATCTCTGTGATGAGATGGCTCCAAGCACTAAGCTTTATGACAAGTTGGAAGGTATAGAAAACTTATGTGCTTCAAAATGCAAAATAGGAATCATTATAGAAGATAATGATCTTGCAAATTTTATCAAGGGAGTTGTGTCGAATCCCAAAGAAGATGAATCAGAATAAAACTACAAGAAAGATTTGATTAGGGCTAAGAGGATCATAGCTGATTCAATCAAGGATCACTTGATTCCTTACGTATCCTCTAAGGATACACCTAAGGAGATGTTTGATGCCCTATCAGGAATGTATGAAGGAATAAACATCAACTGGAAGTTGAACTTGAGATCCCAACTCAAAATTAAAAATATGAGCAAGGGTGAATCTATCCATGAATACTACACAAGGGTCTCTCAATTCAAAGAGAAACTAGATGCAATTGAAGACAAGATTGATGAAATTAAATTAGTAATGACCGCTCTCAATGGTATTACTAGACCATGGGACTCCTTCATCCAGACAATATGTGCAATGAATGAAATCATAAAGTTTGACATCTTATGGGAAGAATGTTTTCAAGAAGAAGATAAAGTAGCTAGCCGATGAGCACTACTTAGAGATTATGATCATGCT
>LPNX010738664.1:30946-42009 GCA_001517045.1 Pseudotsuga menziesii
TGAAATACATAGAAGAATACATTCCGAAGTTACATATACATCAACAGGATCTAGGGTTTATAGGCTTGGATCTAGGGTTTCTAGGATAGGATCATGTATTTAGGTTTATAGGATTAAAGGTGAATTGATGTCCTTGGAGGACCAACTTGATATTCAAGGTAGAGGCAAGGGCTATATCCTAGAGGAGGGGGTAATGGGTGTTATTGATAAATGAATGTATGCACATTAATATATATGTACAGTGAAAATGATTTAAATTTCCAAAGTACATTATAATTTAGGCTAGGGTTTAGGCTATAAACTAGAGTTTCTAGATTTTAGAAACATTCAAAAATGAAAAGTTAAACATTTTGTGCAAGTGGCATTGTTTTGGATTATTTTAAGCTTGAACAAGTCAAAATCCATGACAAATATCTTGCAATTTATGAATTGTCTATTCCTATGCAATTTATCAATCTATCAAGTTGTCAATGTCTAATTGCAATAGTCAAATATTAATGTCAATAATCAATGAGACATGCATACCACATACCTGAATACCTACATATGGTCATTTGACTAGACCATCAGGATCACCTCTAATACCAACGGTATCCTTTAACCTCTCATGCTTAGCGTAAGGAAATAAGTATCGTGCCTTTAATTAGTTCTTCCTTGGAATTTTTTGCATCTGGAGGTTTGTGACAATAACTAAGCTTTTATAATGGTATACAATTTGACCCGGTCTATAATCTTAAAATAAATAACATTTTTTCTTCGGTGTATGCCACATGTGAAACCTGTGTCAAATATTCTCCTTTTATATCCAGCGACCCAATCAAAAAATCATTACCCTCATAGCCCCTTAATAAGACATTGAGGGTCTGCTTCCCATCCAAGCAATGTGTCAACCAATATTCAGTGCCCAATTCATTGCCTCTCAGGGAAACCACTCTGTATATGTGCCCTGCAAAAAATAAAGTGTCAACATAGGAGTCAAATAAATAAACACAACTAGTTGACAAATATTTCAAAATTATCAAGATATTAATCAAACCTGGTTGTACGAGATCTGATACGTGGTCATAGTCTGGTGAAATACTCCAACTGGGATAATTCTACAACTATATGTCGACCAATGGGGAGTGATACACAATCCCGACTATTAACCCAATCCATGGATTCACAATTATCCCATTCACCACTAATACAAGGAGATTAAAAACAGGAGAGTTTCCTTGTCCACATTTCAACTATAGAATTGTCTGATGTTCTAACTGAGTGAAATGCATGAGTTTCCTAGATGGTCTTGCACTCATATAATTTTGATTTATCTACATCGAAAACCTCCCAAAAATACCTATGTACATGTATTTTCGTAGTTGACTAGTATTCATTACTTCTTTCTCCCTCCCCCATGACTGAAAAACACCATTCAACAATGTTTTTGTATCTCGTATGAGTGAAACAATTGTGAACTTCATTTCTCACCTACGTAATACAGTCTTGATGCACGCACCTGCTCCATCATGTTCACATTTTTTGTGTTCTATCTTAAAATAGTTCCAAATATATGGAACCTTATGTCTTTTGTGGAACATACACAACCATTGGAATACACGGTTACTTTTTAATTTCCCTGCACAACCATTAGACAAAATCCAATGTTATTCCATCTGTATGCTATTATCCTTCGAGTGATTTTAGAACAATTAAAATTTGTGTTGTACAAAAGCTAAGTCGTGACACATGTTATCACTTATGTATAAGTAATACTCCTTCAATATAAACATGTTGTATTTAGTACTATCTTCCCCATGTCTATATGTGTTATGGACCATTATGTTGAATTATTCTGAGTGATAATATTGACTACAAATCTCATTTTGTGGTTGAAGAGTGTAGTTTTCCATAAAATTGATATTGATTAGATAGTCCCAACAGGAAAGTATACTTCTATGTTCTAAACTCTGCATGTTTCCAACTACCCACATGTACATGTTTTACATATTGTCAAGTTTATTTTCATAGAATCCCTCCATGAAGTCACAAACCCGTACCTAGTAGATCAACAATAAATACATATATCAATGGATTGTTACATATAAAATTTCAATATGAAGAAAATAGAGTATTCAAGAACTCATTACTAACTTGAGAAGTGACTGATTGTATTTATTTTCTTTCATTCCATCCATCAATATCATACGTGACATATTTGAATGACTACAAGTTCAACTCATGCCTCCTAATTTCATGGTAATCAGTCACATGTATGAATTTGTCCAATCATTTCATTCCACCATACCTTGGGCATGTCCCATCTATGCAATATGTTTGATAAAAATGTGCAACCTTTTGTTCTTCTACACAAAAAACCATGAATAAAGTCTCTAAATGACATCGATGATAATGTAGTGGAGCATTCCTACACAAGAGTGTCATGCAATCCACACAATGCGTGTTGGGGGGGAGGGTCATAATAGTAATCATACTTAATGATCGACAGCAACATGTATTACAATTGTGTTTATTTTATCATACCATGGTTTGCATTTTTCGAAGGATCTTTGGCCCAAGTTAAGCTCATTCTGTTCATTGTTAAATATTTCATATAATTATGTTTATGTCATCTCAAGAAAATGTTTAATGTGGGGTACACAATCCTTTGATCCCATTCTCAATTTTAATACATATTTTTGGTTAGAAGAAGGTCTAGCATTATCATGCCTAAAATATTGCACTAGTCCCTTTAGTGCATCAATGAGTTTCATATCATAGGGTGGCAACCTACCAATGAAGTCCCAAACATATCTTTGATCAGTTTCAAGTTCTTCTTTTCTAGCACAATACCTATGGAGTGTTTTGACATTCAAATTAATAAGTTTGGATGTAGGCTTAAGAAACAAAGGGCCCTGGTGTTTTTATTCATGATTGATTATGACAACACGGAGAGTCACATTGAGATACATTGGACAATATTTCTTTCCAATTGTACTAAATGCATCTACTAAAATTTTAACAATATGAGAACTTGGTTAAGTCTTTTTGTTCATTTTTATTTTTCACTTCATTCTAACAACATTTGTAGACCCAGATTTTAGCAATGAAAAAAGTAATATGCACTTATCCTAGTCACATTTAGTTTAAAAATATATATCAATTATTTGTCGAGTTTGATAAGAAATAGCGTGTTTAGACAACATACCTTCAAGTGAACTAATGATACTTCCATAAACATGTATATGTTTCAAAGTTCTTCGACGTGTACCTGCTAATGAAGGTAAGGGTGTTGGAATTGTATCATTACAACATCACTAGAATGCTCTGGAGTTTCAATAGGATCTTGTTTTCTGTCATTCTTTTGCTAGCAGCTAGATGGGAAATTGTACATTCTCTTGTGTGGTTGCAATAACATTTTCTTCATCCACCATAAACCATGCATTCAATGCCTCCCTAACTTTGTCACTTGTATAACCACTACCCGACAAGTCATCTGCTACCATAGGTTGAGGTTGACTTGATGTGGGAATTGAAACATCCCCTAATGAGAACCTATGTTTTACTTCTTGACTAGTTCCATGGGGTTCTTGTTCATCAAATGTTATTGAAATTGAGGGCCCCTCTAGTGATTTCTTTCATTTTTCTTGTCGTGGATTGGTAGGAATGGCCATGGCATCATCTATGGTTGGAATTGGATTAGTATCGATGGAATTCCTTCAATTCCAAATGTCCAACCTTTTATTTTCTCTAATTTCTTCCATGGTTTTCTTGAGGCTTCTCTTTCCTTTTCGATTTACTTGTCCAATTGTGTGCATTCCCCATGACCACAATGAACAAAATTTACAATGAAAATAGATTCTACAAGTGTGATCAACTATGAATATGGATTCTCTCTCTATTGTGAATATAGGTTCTTCAAGAATACTCAATTGTGAATATAGATACCTCCTCAATTGTGAATATAGATTCCTCAATCTTGATGAATTGTAATAGTAAATTGTGACCTAACTTGTGAATATAGAAGATTATTCATTTGTGGATATAGGTTTTTCAAGCTTGCTCAATTGTGAATATAGATACTTCCTCAGTTTTGTAAGTTTTAAACCTATTCAAAGAAGCAAAGCATGCAATATATTTTTAGAAAAATAAATATTACAACACAACATTCACACAGAAACACAGAGATTTGCCCTAAAAACCCTTAACTAGGAAAACCAGCAAACCTTGGAGCCGCACCTCCTATTTTCTCATTATCATTATGAATCCCACACAATACAAATTATAGGTATTTAGCAGCATCCAATACCCTAATACGTTACCCGAATTAGAAAATAGACTCCAATCCCTTAATCAGGATTAAATTACATATTTTTAGAAAGTTCCCCAAAATAGCCAAAAACAACCAAAACAATTTGTCCCTCTTGTGCTCGCATAGGAAATGGTAATGTTTATTTCCGTGAAGGTGCCGTAAAGGATTGTTAGACGCAACGCTAATAGGTGCACCTACCCTCTACACACATATGCAAAGAATATAACATGTACCCAATATTCTCCCACTTGTTGTTTTCTTTGCATAGAAATGAGTCATGTACTCATAAAGTCATAGGTTCAGGGCATCAATTCCCATAGATTCTCTACACCAAGAGAACTTCTTTGTACTGACAAAATTTGTTAATGAGTCTGTAACATTTTCAAGGTGTCAACCTTTTCCAGCAGCACCTTCTAGTCTTCAACCATATCTCTCACAAAGTGATATTGCACATCAATATGCTTTGTCTTAGAATAATAAGAAGGGTTCTTTGCCAAGAATATTGCACTTTAGCGATCACAATATAACATTATATATTTATGTATAAAACCAATACTTAAACACAATCTTTGCAACCATATAACTTCTTTAACTGCATGAGTGGTTTCCTTGTATTCGGCTTCTGTAGTTGAGAGTGAAACTACAGCTTATCTCTTGCTCATCCAACTGATAGCTCCTCCAAATAGGTTAAACACATACCCACTTGTATACCTTCTATGATCAAGATCTCCAGGAAAGTATGCATCAACAAATCCATTTACATTTATTACTCTGTGTGGTCTAGGTCCAAGTCTTCCTTGGTAGCAACTTGCATAATTTGTGGTGCCACACAAATATTTGAAGACCCTCTTTATAGTTGTCCAATGCTCATTTCCTATATTTGACATATATATTCTCAAAACTCACATTGTATGAGTAATTTCTGGTCTGGTACAGACCATTGCATACATCAAACTACCAACTACACTGGAATATGGAACTCGTGCCATATCTTCTTCTTCTTCCCGTGTCTTGGGACGTTGCTCTATAGATAACTTTTCACATATAGGAATAGGAACCTTAACTGGCTTACTTTCCTACATGTTAAATCTGTGTAGTACTGTCACAACATATTTTCTTTAACAGATCATCTTGTTTTCACAATCTCTTCTTATCTCCATTCCCAGAATGAAGTTTGCAGCACCGATATATTTCATATAAAAGTTGGAGGACAATTGATACTTCACCTACTTTATAACATCTTTGTTGTTTCCAATCGACAACATGTCATGAACATATAGTACTATGTTCATAAATAGATCACCAACCTGTTTGGAGTATACACAGTGATCAACTTTTCTTCTCACAAACCCCAATCCAAGTATGTATGTGTCAAACATTTGGTACCACATCCTTGGAGATTGCTTTATACCATAAAGCGACTTATTTAGTTTACAAACAAGCTCTTTCTTCCCCTTTACTATGAACTGTTTTGGTTGTTCCATGTTGATTTATTCTTCAAGATACCCATGTAAGAATGTTTTCTTCGCATCCATCTTCTCTACTTCAATATCAAAAGCAGTAGCAATAGAAAGAAGAAATCTCATAGAAGTTAATTTTACAACTAGAGAAAATATTTCACCAAAATAAATTCCCTCTGACTGAGAATATCCCTTTGCTACCAAGAGGGATTTGTACTTCTCCACTTTACCTTTTGCATTCAACTTATTTTTAAACAACCATTTTCTCCCAATGGATTTTCTTCCAACTGGTAACTGGACTAAATTCCAAGCTTCATTTTTTTCCAACGCATCCATTTTTTCAACCATGGCCTTCTTCCAGATATCATTATCCTCTGACTCAACAACTTCCTTCACATTTCTAGGATCATCATTAGTAATAGACAAAGAAAAATGAGAGCAACAATCAAGAGGGGGATACCTTTCTGGTTTCCTTCTTTCTCGAGATAATCTCCTCAAAAATGGGGTATGAGGTTCTTCTTCTTCTGTTGAGTAAGATTCTTCACCTTCTAACTCAAACTCTATTTTATCTTGTTCCTCTTGCATTTGAGTCACTTTCTGTCTGGGGACTTCTTTGACCTCTCTAAAAATAACATCTCGACTGTAAACAGTCTTCTTAGTTATAGTATTTCAAATCTTATAACCTTTCATACCATATTTATAGCCAATAAAGATACACTTCTCAGGTTTATTATCCAACTTGCTCATTTTCTCCTTGGAACATGTACATAAGCATCACAACCAAAAAAATTCAGATGCTTAATAGATGGTTTCTTACCAGTCCATACCTCTTGTGGAGTTTTGTCAACCAATGTTGATGTGGGCGATCAATTTACCAAGTAACATGTTGTCTCCACTGCCTCTACCTAGAATTCTTGTCTTATCCCAACACTGCTTAACATTCTTCTTTCCTTTTCCATCATAGTCCTATTCATCCTCTTAGCAACTCCATTCTGTTGAGGTGTGTATGGAGTGGTCTTCTTCCTTTCTATACCACACCTCTTACAAAAGTACTCAAATTCCTTCCCACATAACTCTCCACCATTATCTCTCCTCAACACCTTTATTTTATTTTATAACTGATTTTCTATAAGAACCTTAAATTATTTAAACTTAGAAAATACTTCATACTTCTTTTGAAGGAAATAAATCCATGTTTTCCTTGAGAAATCATCTATAAATGAAACATAATACACAGATCTACCTAATGATGTAACATGCACATGTCCAAATACATCAATGTGTACTAACTCTAGAATCTCCTTTGCTCTTGTAGCACCATATGCAAATCTTACTCGATTTTGTTTTCCATATATGTAATGTTCATAGAAATAAAAATACAGAGTGCAATCAGTTATACCTTGAACCATACCTTTACCCTGCAATGCTTGAAGCCCCTTTTCTCCAATATACCCCAATCTTTGATGCCATCGAATTGTGTTTCCCTTGATGCAGTGAGGCTTATGTCATCTTTACCTCCTTCCTCAAGCACAACAAAACTGTTACATTCATCAATGTTGGTTTTCCCCAATATTTTGTATAGATTTCCATACTGAACTCGCCTCATCAATACCATTGATCTTCGAACCATTTTGAAAACACCATATCCACACAGAGTCTTTACACCTACAACATCCATCTTTCTGACAGATATCAAGTTTCTTGCTAGATTTGGAATGTGTATCACTCCAAGTAGAGTTCTAATCCTTCCATCCTTCAATTTTAGCTTGATTCTATCACGTCCAATTATATTGTATGGTGAATCATCTCCCAAGTACACATCTCCTCCATTGTACTATACATATCTACAGATCCACTCCCTATGAGGGGTCATATGATATGATGCACCTGATTCAATCAACCATATATCACGTTATGAATGATTACTTGTGGAATATAGGTACACATTCCCTCCTTCTTTTGAGATTTATTAAGGGGTTAATAGCTTAAGTATTTGGGATTTATTAAGGGGTTATATTATTTAGGTTTTATGATATTTAGGGGTTAGAGCTTAAGGGGATAGGAGATAATGTTTTAGGAGTTCAGGGTTAAGAGATAATAAGTGATTAACTAGAGTTAAGAGGATAAGGTTTGAAGATTTAGGGCCTTGTTGGCCCGATTTTTTGAATCCGGGCCAATAAGGAGGTTTTATCCACACAATCAGCTTAAAGCAGCGTCCGGTATGTTTGGTTTAACAAAACCTCGCAGGTTGTGGTCCTGCTACCAGCTATTTTGTCTCTTAAGGAGAACTTAAAACCAGCAAAAGCTAACCTACTCTAATATATCTAAATATCCTAAGGTTTCTTTCTTAAGGAAAGACTTTGATTTTTTGGGAAGTTTTCTAAATATGAAAACTTAAGTAAAATATATGAAAATATTTAACAATTACTAATTTAAACTTGAAAATAAAATTAAAACTAAATTATTCTACCTATCCTATTAAACCCTATCTCAGCTGAGAGCAAATTGAAGATTATATTAATTATTAATCAATAATGATGAACAGATTGACTGAAATATAATCTAAACAAACCATTCAAATTATAACTAAAATTCAAACTGCTAAATGATAACAGAATTGAAACTTAACCTGTAAACACATGATCAATTTCAACTGTCTAAAACTAATTAATAATTAATTTTCAAGATAGTTATTTGAATTTTAAGATGATGCGTATTTAAAAGTCATCGTCAACATACGAATGAGATTTTAAATAAACAGAAAAGGATATCATTAAAACTTATGTTTATAGTAAACATACTAATAAACAACATCATAATGAAATATTTACTCAAAATACTAGCTTGAGTTGATGAAGCGAAAAGAAATAATTAAACATCAGTGTGTCATAGCACACAGGATTAATATATAAAAAGAAGTTAACAAGTTGAAATATATATATATATGATCCAAAACAAAACAAAATACCAGTCACAGTATCTGTTTGCAGACGTCCAGTAAGATCCACATCAAAGCTTCAACTTTAAATATGATATAGTACCAGTAATAAAATATATTCCAAAAGAGTTTTCTTCACACACCTCATCCCCTTTTGAGTTCATAAAGACTCCTCCCTTATATACTATTAAGATTCAATTTTCCTCTATAAATGTTGCATGCAACATTATAGGGATTATTTAACCAAAAAGGCATCTAATTACACCTACTACTATAAACAAAAATTAACTGGCCTGAGTCAAGGCATCTTAGAAAGTTCCTGACCATTGATAAAACTCCAGCTCGCAATCAAACAGCCACATCTCCATGTCAACGTATAACCATGTCCTGAATTTCTAGAAAAAGGTGATGATAAATCCTCCTGTATTGAATTCAAACGCAACATATTATTAAAATCAATTTAATACACAGATAACAGAAATAATCTAAAATTTTAAATGCATGCCTGTTAAATCTCCGATTTTACAGGCATGCGAAACTAGAACGATCATTACCTGTTTTGGCAGCGACATAGGAAATGAAGAAAACATTAAATTCTATTATGAAGAGACACTACTCTTTGAGCTTCTGCAAGCTTGGCTTTTGACCTGACAATTTTGGTGTTCTACTTTTTAATTCGATCGAGCAGCAGCTGATTAGTACTTAGGATTTATTTCTTGGATTTCTTATAGTGATTCTTCTTAGCGTTCACCTTTTTCCACCTATCAATCCATTCTAGCAGCTCGATTCTAAAGGTTTTGTTTTCTTCTTCCAGCAAGGCTGTGCTGGATAGACACTGTTTGAGCTTTCCTTTAAACTCTGTGATTTTACTTTGGTATACATTACCTAATACCTGTTGCAGAGTTTCATCTTCTTTAGTTACATGAGGAGAATGAGGTCTGTCACAATGTTGACTGTATGATATTTCAGGATCTTCAACGTTTATGTTTGCTTCTGGTTGATTTCCTTCGGCCTCGACTTACTGTGCATCACTTCCTTGCGCGATAGCAGAATTCCCTACATCCATTGTGTTAGGGACAGACGACGGGATATCATCCTCAATATCTACAACTGTAGGTTTAGTAGCTGTAGATTTGGAAGTCTGTCGATCAGCCTTATATCCTGAAATCAAATGAATACTATGCATTCTCCTTGTGACTCTTCGTGAAAACGATAGGTTTTCAAAACCAAGTCCTTCCTTGTCACAACAGATTTGAGCCAGATGATCTAATTTATGCATAGATTCTTTGTTGCATTCGTCAGGTTTATTTGCTTCATTATTATTATCATTTTCACCTTCGGTTGATCCTTCTTTTATGTTTGCAGGGTTGCTATCATTCTCACCAGGCAAGGGTTTATCTAAGATTTCCCTCGAATTGCAAGGAGTTGCATCCCTGTCGTCATTTTCATTAATCTCATTATTTATGGGCATGTTTACGACCTCGGATTTCTTGACCTCTGAATTATTGACTCCAGGATTCAATACCTTTCGTTTCCTACGAGCTCGTGGAGATGGATTAGGCCAATATTGCGTTGGCCCCAATTGATAAATCAACTAGAAACTTATCCCAAGACACACCCTTAGCAGATAATTGGAATTGCAATAATATTTTTATCAACCCATGGTGACAAAGACTACTGTCAGGGTTATTGAAATTCTTAACAAACTGTGACATCTTCTTAAGACTTTGCCATAGATAAAAGGGCAAATTAAGTTTTCAACCCTTTACTGCTAACATTAACCGTAAATGATACAAGTGTAAATGAGAGTATCGTCCACAACAGGACACGTACCTTACCAAGATTTCATAGTAGATTCTCCATTCGGGCTTCAGAAATTTCACAGGGACGCCTATCCTCAGTTTTGCATTATCCAGTAATGGCATTAACAGAGCCAAGCATTTCTTCTTATTGACCATAGTACCTTTAAACCAGCGTTCCCCAACCTGTGGGAGTTTAGTGGCTTCGGCAATCTTGTATTCATTGATAACGAACTCGAAACCCCCAATTTGCACTCTATCATCTTCAAAATTCATGGCGAACATCTTAGTGATCTCTACATGGTGACCATCAAAACACCTAAAGAAATTTGCCCATCCCATTTTCTCGAATTTCTTGGCAACTTCCGGGTTGGCGTCTATAAGTTCAGACCCTGAAATTTCAAACCGATTCAAAGGAGACATGGTTTCTTCGACACTCTCCTGTCTTCGACCCGAAACAAATGGATAAGTGAACACAGAAGGGATAGGTATCCAAACACATGACATGATGGATTATTTTCGCATGCTTCAAATCTAATCGGAGATACAATCTCTGAACCTGCCATTTTAGCGGG
>LPNX010738664.1:42873-75826 GCA_001517045.1 Pseudotsuga menziesii
AAGGTCTTGTAAGATATTAATGGATTAAGGGCCTAATGGTTAAGGCCATAAGGGTGATGGGATTAGTGGTTATTTCAAAGGTGAGGCCTTTAGGGGTCAGTATATTTATGGTCTAAGGGATCTAGGGCTCTAGGGTTAGGATGTTAGGGTTGAGTTGGTTAAGGTTTAAGTGTCAAGGGTTAAAGGATTGAAGGATTGGGGGTTAAGGGTTTAATTTCTTCAAGGAGATGAGGGATTAGAGGTTTTTAGGAATTTATGGGTTTTGGGGTTTAGGGATTATGGGCTAGGGTTTTTAGGGTTAGGGGGTTATTTAGGACTTAAGGGTTAGGGGTTAAGAGTTTAGAGGTAAATTCATAAAGTGGTTAACAAGATTAAATATTTATGGGTTAGGGTGTTAAGCAGATAGGGAGTTAGGGGGTTTTATGTTGAAATTACTCAAATAACTAAGAGGGGGGGTGAATTGGTTATTTCCAAAGCTTAAACCATTTTTCAAAATTTAAACCCTTATTACTGATTAATGATTTATAGTTATGATAATGCAATAATTATAATAGAAGAGACGAACATTATCAATTA
This sequence comes from Pseudotsuga menziesii, assembly GCA_001517045.1. Lineage (NCBI taxonomy): Eukaryota > Viridiplantae > Streptophyta > Pinopsida > Pinales > Pinaceae > Pseudotsuga > Pseudotsuga menziesii. Next base: position 43,450 of record LPNX010738664.1, read on the forward strand.
CACATGCATGATAGCGACAGACAAACATTCATTTTTATTTGAGCACCTACTCAAAAGAGGTTGCAACCTCTATTTTACAAAATCCTTCTTGTAGAGAGACCCAACCCTCATGTTTTTCTAGCACCCACTAAAATAACATTCTCCAGCTACAACCGAGTTAAAGCATCAAATTCCACTTGTATAGGCTTCAACTTGTACAGAGAAGACAACATGTTTTTCCTAGCACCACCATACCACCCTTACTTCTCAAATTTAAAACATGTACAGTACAATATTTAGAAAAAAGATATAACAATTCAAACCAACTATGTTTAGATATGCTCCTGAATTTGCTTATGCATCTTGGTTCCCCTCATCATCTCTATTCTGGATATTCTTGAAAGAGCTCAAATTCATCTATCATTCTGTAACATCCACTTCAACGACGATCCATGCACCCGTTCTCTGTGTGCAGAGAGTGCAGCCATCCATTCATCACACACATCCTTTTATACATCTATGTCCTTAACTCTTTACCTGTTTGTATGTCTGATGGTCCATTTCCATAATTGATTAATACGTTCGATGCCTTATGGAGGACAAGAAGTCCAATCGCTAAGTAATCATAAATTTCTGCAATGCCTTAGTAATCCTAAAACCCAACTTCCAACTTTAGACCTTTCTTGTTCTCCCGCTTTCCCCTTTCTGTTAGGATATTTAGACACTTAGGAGTTAGTTAAGATCAACTTGTGTAATATATATGTTAGGTAAAAGCGTGTTTCTTTAGTATGCATTTGTAAATATTATAATCCGATGGTCACGATATGTTCTAGACATAAAGTGATCCGACAGTTCAACTTCTCTTAGATCATACCTACTATTAATCCTTGGATTAACACCTGATTGGTCTATGATCTCTATTTAAAGAGCAAAGAGGGTCCTTGGCTAGTTGATCAATTATGAGAAGCTCATGTAACTTTCTTTCTTTTGCATAATAAATTTCTCCAAGTAGCTATTTGGCTGGGGTTGTGGACTGTTTCCCTCTCGGGGGTTTTAATCACATGACAAACATTGGTGTGTTGATCTATGATCTATTTGTGTGAATCGGTTCTTGAAGGTGTTCATTCTTTTGGGAGTGCCCTGTGTACCCGAACATGGTATCAAAGCGTTTATGAAGAGCCGCTTTCGGTTTTGATCAAGATTTGGAACCGGTGTTTCCAAAACTTTGAAAGGGTTTCTGGTTCTGGATTTTCTGTGCATTTGTGCCTTGTGGGAGCTATTCCATTGCATATGGATCACCGTTTCTATTGGAAAATAGTTTTCATTTCACCGAAAACCATTTCCATTTGTTCCAAAAACACCCATTTTGGCAAATCTAAAGGTATAATGTTACAGTGACGAATTTGTTTTTTTTTTTTTAATATCTCATATTTTATCAGTTTTAATACTAGATCTTTATTGTTTTAGTCTCGCACTGTTGCCTTCCCTGGCTATGTATGCTCTTTGTCGTGCACCTTGCGCGATCGCGGTGAATCAGAAACAGAAAGGAAAAGTTCTTTTTCTTGTCTTCTCGGCTACGTATGCTCTTTGCCATGCACCTTGTGCGATCACGGCAAATCAGAAACAGTGAGAAAACTTGAAAACATAGACTTTCCGGGTAAGCTAACCAAGATATAACCCCTTTGTGTGGGAAAAGTTTTTTTTTGTTTTTTTTTTCATTTTTTTTTTGTAATTTGCAGAAAAAAAGGCAAGCACGGAGAACGAGAGAGAAGAGTAAAAAAAAAAACCCCCTTCCTCTTTCCATTATTTTACGTACCTTTTAAACTTAGCTCACTTGGTCCAAAGTTGTTTTATTCTTTAATAGATCTTGAGTTCAAGTCTTATTAAGCTACCTTTTAATGCATGCAATTTCTATTTTCAAGTTACTTTATTGTAAAAGTACATCTCACATAAATAAAATAAAATAAAAAGTGAGTCACTTAAGTCTTTTAATTTATTGCCGCATTATTTAAAAGTAACATTATTGTAAAAGTGACCTCACTTATTCTACAAAAGTGATTCACTTCAAAGCAACTTAATTGTAAAGTGATTGTCAAATGTTGATCTTGGGAGGAGAGGGGTTCTTTTTTTAGTTGGTCAAATTAATATCTGTCACGTCACTATTGGGGACGTATTCAACATTTTCTTTGATTAAGCATAACTTCATCATCCAAAATCAGTTTTCAGTGCCGTTTTTTTTAAAACTGCATATTTTTTCAAGCTCTTTGCATCCAGATAGTTAAGTTTTTTTTTCAGCGATTATTTTATAGTATGACATCCCCTTGTGATATTATACTTACAAGTTCTAACTATTTCTCATGGAAATCTCGTATGAAGGATGTTCTGTGAAGTAGGGGACTTTTCAGAATAACCTTAGGGAAAAAAGCATAACCCACTGATGATGATAAAAAAATTAAATGAGAAAATAGATGTGATGAAGCTCGTGGATTGATTGGGATGTCAATCTCTACTGATTTGCGATTCCACATATCTAGAATTGATGAACCTATTTTAGCTTGGGAAAAGTTGGAATCTGTGTTTGGTAAACACAATGAAATTTAGGGTCATCAACTTGAGAATGAGTTGATTTCCTTGAATCCAAATGATTTTTCATGCATTCAAGACTATTTATCTAAGTATAAAACTCTTAGACTCTTATGTGCAGAATGCAAGATTAAGAAAGAAGACAAACAATGTATTTATCATATTCTTTCCAAACTTGGACCTGCATATTCTGTTTTTGTATCTACATTCTACTCCATGAAAGAATCCTTGACTACAGCTAACTATCAAGAACCTAGTCTTAAATCCTTTTGTGATTCCTTAATTAGAGAGAAATATAAGCTCATTCATCTTGGAATAATTAACAATGCAGATACATCTGGGAAATTCTTATTGTCCCAACAGAAAGAAAAGTCCAAACCTCCCAAGAAACAAAATTTTCACAACAATAAGCCAAATAACAAGGGTCTCAAACCCTCTCTGTCAACTCCTTCTTTAAAAAATGACAAAGGATCCAAGCAAAAAGGAAATAAGACTAAGCGTCATTGCAATTTTTGTGGGAAAGATAATCATGTTGAATCTAAGTGTTTTAAGAAGATGGCAGCCTTGGAAGCGGCAATGAAGAAGCACCACATCAGCTTAGATTCATCTTCAGAATCTACCTCTCATGGACATGCACTTTGTGCTTCTGGTTACTCTTATACTACATCTTCTTCTTCTACTTCAATTGAATGGCTCATTGATTCTGGAGTATCTTATCATATGGCTAAGGATCAAGCCATATTTTCTACTATGCATGAATGTAACACAAAACAAATATTTGTTGGTGATGATAGATCTCTAAGTGTTGTAGGATCTGGAACAGTTTCAGTAGAAAATGGTCATTTCAGTGATGTACTATGTGTTCCAAAAATTTCCTGCAATTTGTTATCAGTCTATCAAATTACTCATTCAAGTGAAGGTAAAACTGTGATGTTTACACCTCACCAAGTTGTAATCAAGGATTTTAAAAATCCTCAAAATGTCCTTGCTACTGGAACTGTTGATGATATTACTAGGTTGTACAAATTTAACAACTTTGGATCATCACCTTTTCCTTCAGTTTTTGTTACTCATAGTGATAACTTGAGCAAACTTTGGCATGAGTGATTTGGTCACTTAAATTATCGCTCATTACAACAATTATGTAAAGACAATATTGTGACTAGTCTTTCGATGGTGTTTGTTTCGGTTTTGTACTCGGAAAACATCATCGGGACATTTTTTACAAACGTGCCTCTTGGCACGCCTCGGTTCCCTTGGAGCTTGTGCATAGTAACTTGTGTGGCCCTCTTCCATCTGCTTTCTTTTTTGGTTTCAAATATTTCTTAACTTTCATTGATGACTACTCCAGATGCACTTGAGTTTACTTCCTAAAACTTAGGAGCGAAATATTTAACATGTTCTTGGCCTACAAGGCCCTTGTTGAAAAACAATCTGGTCATCCAATTATTAAGTTAAGATCTGATAATGGAGGAGAATATGTTAACAACAAGTTCACTACTTTTTGCACTGAACAAGGAATCCAACAACAACACGTTGTTCCATATACACCACAACAAAATGATGTAGCTGAACAGAAGAACCGCACTTTAAAAGAAATGGCTAATTATATGATACAATCTAAGGGACTAAGTCTTCAATATTGGGTTGAGGCCATAAATTGTGCAAATTACATAGTTAATCGCACACCCACTAAAGTTTTACAAGGTATAACATCAGAAGAAGCATGGAGTAAAATTAAACCAGATGTAAGTCACTTCCCTGTATTTGGTTATGAAGCATGGGCTCACATTCCGAATGAGAAAACGAAAAGCATTGCAACCTAAAAGTGAAAAGTGCATATTTGTTGGATATTCTGAAGATGTAAAAGGTTATAGACTTCTTCAGCCACATTCTCATGATATAATCATTAGAAGAGATGTTGAATTTGATGAAAATCTCTTATCCTGCGAGCCTAACTTGGTGAGTGTGCCATCTTTGGCCTGCGAGCCTAATTCGATGATTGTGCCTTCTTCTTCTTCTTCAAAATTCCTTGATATTTTTCCAACTCCAGTTTCTGATGATGATAGTGAGGATGAAAATCCATCTCTTCCTTCTCATGTTCCCCCAATTGCACCAACACCAATACTTCCTCGACGGGTCCGTTCAACATGTGAAGCAGCTGGTGATCTTCCCGGTGATCCTAGAGATCAACGTCGAACACGTTCTTAGTTTCAGCGAGCCTCTTCTCTTTTGGCTCAAGTTTCTGAGAATCATGATCCAGAAAATTTTGCAGAAGCTTCAGGAAATCCAGATTGGGATGCAGTTATGGCTGAATAATATTGTTCTTTAATGGTGAACAATACTTGGGATCTTGTTCCTCTTCCAAAAGGAAGAAAACTTGTCAGATGTAAATGAGTCTATAGAACTAAGTATGCATCAAATGGAAGTGTTGAAATACTTATGGAAAGGTTAGTTGCCAAATTTTTTGCCCAAGTTTAAGGGATTGACTACAATGAAACCTTTGCTCCTGTTGTAAAAATGAATTCCATCCACTTTGTTCTTTCCCTTGCAGCCTTACATAACTAGGAAGTCCATCAAATGGATGTCAAGTCTTCCCTTTTACATGGTGATTTACAGGAGGAAATTTACATGGAACAACTTCCTGGATATGTTCAGGATAACTCTAGCCTTGTCTGTCTCCTTAAGAAATCCTTATAAGGCCTTAAGCCAGCTCCTAGGGCTTGGTATTCCAAAATGGATAGCTTTCTCCTTGACACTGGTTTTTCTAGATGCCATTTTGACCCCAATGTCTATACCAAAAAAGTAGGAAACCATCTCATCATACTTGTTCTTTATGTTGATGATCTTATCCTTACCGGTAGTGAACCTAAACTTATAACCCATGTGAAAACCATTCTTAAGCAAAATTTTGAAATGTCAGACTTAGGACATTTGCATTATTTTCTTGGTCTCCAAGTCTTGCAAACCAAAGAAGGAATCTTTCTTTCCCAGTCTAAGTATGCGTGTGACCTTCTTCGTCGCTTCCACATGGAAGATTGTAAACCAGTCCCTTCTCCCTTCAAGTCTAGAGTCAAACTTTCTGTCACTTGTACTTCCCCTAAAGAAGATGCCACCTTGTATCGTCAGCTTGTTGGTAGTCTTTTATACTTGACTCATTCCCGTCCTAACCTTTACTTTGTCGTTGGTTGTGTTTCCTGTTATATGAAAACTCCTCATGAAAGTCACTAGAAAGCAGAAAAAAGAATACTTCAATATATTTGAGGTACAATTTAGTTTGGAATTCATTACAGTACAGGGGGGAAACCTTTGTTGGTTGGTTTCACTGATTCATATTGGGCCGGTGATCCTAATGATCAAAATTCCACTGCAGGTTATGTTTTCAGTTTTGGATCTAGACTGTCACTTGGGCTTGTAAGAAACAACAAGCTCTTGCTCTTTCTTCAATAGAAGCAGAATATCAAGCCGCAGTTAAGGCCAGTCAGGAAGCTTTATGGCTTCGACAGATCCTTTCAGAGTTGGATTCGAGCAACAGCAACCTACTCCACTTTGGTGCGAGAATCAAAGTGCCATCAAGCTTTCCAAAGATCCAGTTCTACATCAACGCAGCAAACACATTGAGCTACACATGCACTTCATCAGAAATCTCGTTCATGATCGTGTTCTTGAAATGCTCTATTTCCCTACAGATGATCAAGTTGTGGGCATCTTTACCAAGTCTGTTACAGAAGCGAATTTTTCTAAACTTCGATCTATGTTGGAGTTCAGGAATGTGTCCTTAAGGGGCGATAGGCTCTAATGCCTCCTTCCTTATCCTAATAGTGTCACTTTTGTAAATCCTTCAATCCTATCCAAATTTGTTCTTAAGGGGGGATGTTAGGATATTTAGACACTTAGGAGTTAGTTAATATCAACTTGTGTAATATATCCGTTAGGTAAAAGTGTGTTTCTTTAGTATGCATTAGTGTGCATTTGTAAATATTCTAATCCAATGGTCATGATATGTTCTAGACATAGAGTGATCTAACGGTTCAACTTCTCTTAGATCATACCTACCATTGATCTGTGGCTTAACACCCAATTGGTCTATGATATCTATTTAAAGAGCATAGAGGGTCCTTAGCTAGTTGATCAATTATGAGAAGCTCATGTAACTTTCTTTCTTTTGTATAATAAATTGCTCTAAGTAGCTATTTGGCTGGGGCCATGGACTGTTTCCCTCTCGAGGATTTTAACCACGTGACAAACATCAGTGTGTTGATCTGTGATCTATTTGTGTGAAGCAGTTGCTGAAGGTGTTTGGTATTTTGGGAGTACCCTATGTACCCAAACACTTTCTACTTTCTGACTTCGGAAATCAAAAACCTAACTTTTCTTATTCTCAAACTTTTGGATTTCCACTTTTCCACTCCCACACTACAACACTTATCCCATTCCGTCGATTTCTTGTGTGGGTTCACTCCTGACCATCAGATCTGTTCATCCGGCTACCTTTCATACTTTTGCATATTTTCTCTTGACTGTTGATTTCTTATGTGGGATCACACCTGACCGTCGGATATGTTCAGTATATTTTCTTCCAAACTTTTCTTTGACCATTGATTTCTTATGCAGGATCACTCCTAACCGTCGGATCTCTACACACATCATGGATTCTTTTGAGTCCTCTATTGATCTGGATCATATGTTTGAAACTAGGTTTCCATCAATGACAACCAAATCACACTCTGATAAGTTTCCATATGACTGCAAAACCTCTAACAATCTCCCCCTTTGGAATTGATGGAAATCTTCAACTTATGGATGCATGTTGTACTAGTAATCATCAATCTATTTGTCATTTGTAACAAACAACTTCTCCCCCTTTGACATCAATGTCAAAGAATACTCTATAGCACATCTCCCCCTATCAAAGTGATCACATTATTTGGAATAAGATATGATACCTAGCTTATGGTGTAGGTACTCAAACTGTGTCTTTGGTAAGGGTTTAGTGAATATATCAGCAGTTTGTTTGGTAGAAGGAATAAAATTCAATTGGACTACTATGTTTGTAACCTTCTCCCTTAATAAGTGATACTTAATAGGTATTTGCTTAGTCTTGGAATGTAACACTGGATTTTTGGACATACTAATGGCGCCGGTATTATCACAATGGAGAGTAACGGGATCAACATATTTTACCTCCAGGTCTGCCAGTGTCTGAATCATCCAAGGAATTTGTGTACAACAAGTGTCAGAAGTAACGTACTAGGCTTCTGTATTGGATAAATATATTGATCCTTGCTTCTTACTCATACATGCAACTAAAGAATCACCTAAAAAGGATGCACCTCCACTTTTTCTCTTTCTTTCATCCACACAGTTTTCCCAATCAGCATTTGAATATGCAGTTAACTGAAGATTTTGATTTCTAGGATACAAGAGACCATAATTCATTGTGTCATTCAAATATTTAAATATCCTCTTCACAACCACCAAATGACTTTGCTTAGGAGAAAAATGAAATATCCCTACCATTCCAACGAATTGCATTATATTAGGATGAGATGTTGTGATGTATAAGAGACTTCCTATCATTGACCGATATGTTACCTAATCAACATCAGTTGAGGGACCATCCTTTATAAGTTTACTTCCAACAACCATAGGTGTACTGACATGTAATGAGTCTTCCATTTGAAATTTCTTCAACATCTCCTTTAAATACTTCTCTTGGGAGAGAAATAAGCCTTTAGGACTTTAGATAATGTGAATACCAAGAAAGAATGACATTTCTTCTATCATTGAAATCTCAAAATCAGATTGCATGGCATTAGAAAACCACTACACAGAAGACTCATTAGTGCATCCAAATATAATGTCATATACATCCACCAAAACTACTAATAGATTATCATCTTCAGATTTGATATACAGGTTACTATCAATGGTACCTTTCTTGAATCCTTTGTCTTGCAAATATTTATCCAGTCTATGATACCAATCTCTTGGTGCTTGTTTCAATCCATATAGAGCCTTCTTCAGTTTGCAAACATTGTCAAGATTGTCAATCAGTTGGAACCCTTATGGTTTCTCTATATAGACTTCTTCTTCTAGATATCCATTGAGAAAGGCTAACTTAACATCCATCTGATACACTATAAAGTTATTGTGAGTGGCATAGGCAAGAAACATCTTGATAGCTTCCAACCTTGATACTGGTGCAAAATTTTCATCAAAATATTGTCCCTCAACTTGGGCATATCCTTTACACACCAATGGATATTTATTCCTTACAATATGTCCTTGTTCATTCATCTTGTTTTTAATCACCCACTTGGAACCTATTACATTTTTATCTGTAGGTCTAGGAACCAACTCCCAAGTTTCATTTTTCTCAATCTAATCAAGCTCTTCATTCATGGATTTAACCCAATATTCATCCTTACTATCCTCTTCAATGTTCTTAGGTTCCATCATAGATAAGAAAGCAATCAGAGATTGTTCTGAAGCTTCGACCAACTTTCTTCTTGTCTTCACTCCTTTATTCTTGTCACTGATTATTTGAATTTTAGGATGATTCTTCTAAACAATTCTGGAAGGTGCTTTTGTTTCTGTTTGTTGTCTTGAATCTGTCCGAGTGTTTGCACATTCATCATCTAACTCTGGATCTTCTTTTTTTTATTCTTGGACCTGTTCTTCTTTAAATTCAACTATGTCTTATGTATCTGGTTCAACACTACTTATTTGAATGTCTTTTATTGGAATTCCTTCATATATTTCAATGTAAATACTATGAACAAATTTATGCATCCTCTTGTTATAACAAGTTTACCCTTTATTGTTTGAAGCATATCCTAAGAAGATAACTTCATCAGCCCTATCATCATATTTCCCAAGATGTTCATCATTCTTTTTTATATAACATTTACTTCCAAAGTCTTTAAAGTGTTTGATATAATCAGGTCTTCCAAACCATAGTTCATAGGGATTCTTATCATTGTTCGGCCTTAGATGAGATTTATTAAGAATATGGACAGCTGTGTGAATTGCTTCTACCCATTATTTCTAAGAAATATTCCTTCAAGTGCCTCAGATTTTTCTTTCAAAAAAGAATCCCATGTAAGTCTAAAATAATCATCAATGATCAACATAAAATATCTTTCTCATATTGTGCCTTCTCTTCTTGATGGTCCACACAGATCCATATGTACTAGCTTAAGTGGTATGTCTGTTGATGTGAAGTTCTTGGATTTAAACTAGGTGCAAGTCAATTTTCCCATTTGACAAGGTTTACAAACAGAGTCAAGTGAATTTGATATCTTTGGAATATCTCATATTTCCCCATTGTTCACGAGTTTGATTACATGATCAAAGCTTAAATGTACAAGTCTCATATGCCAAAGCCAGCTTTCATCATACTTTTTTTTTGTAAGTAAGATAGAAACATTGTATTAAAGATAAAAAGTGATTAAAAAATATGGCCCTTCTTTGCAGCCAAGCCTAACACATGCGGCTCTCTAGACTTGAAAATATTTACATGATTGTATTTGTCTAAAACATTTCCCACATACTTTACAAAAAATACACCAACATAAGATGCCTTACAGCCGTACATACAGAGATAATAATATACACCCTCCTATAACTTTTAAATATTCGACAAAACCACCAACCAACTGGCCTGTCTATAAGGCTGAACATGATACCACCAATAAATGTAGAAACTAACATAAACCTTAAAATAGAAAATCCATCCTCTTGACACAAACCACCACCTTGAGGGTCATAGGAGCATGTTGCCAATGCCACTAGCACAGCACAAAAGGGGGGTCCCTTCTTTCCGCCACCATAGAAACCTCAGTCATTGGACGCTCGCCTTGGGGAACCATGGACGCAGGAGGGAGAAATATGTCAAGCCGCTTCAGGATCAAATCCACCTTGAATTTCAAATTCTTGAGGTTGGATTCGACGTCTACCTGCCATTTCTCCAACTTCCCCAGCTTGACTGCATCTTCTTCCTTATCCTAAGTTAATCATCCCAGGAGATTCTTCATTATCCAGAAGAGAGCCATCATCTTCTCATACTGGCTTGCACAAACCAATATATGTCTTGTATCCAAGATCCATTCTTCCACCTTTCGGCGCTCCTCTCTCAGGGTCTCCTCATCCAGAAACTCCCAGAGGCTCTGCTCAGCTTCATTCACCTGTTGTTGAATTTCGCCTGGAAGGCCTATTATCGGATAAATATACTCAATCGGAATCAAGCCAGATCTCCCTAGTCCAAGTGGATCTAGAACAAATCAAATACAGAATACAATCTACTTTCCTAGATCAAATGGAAATGCAAGTTAACAAATAGATCGCTTACCAGTAATATGCAAAGCCTCTTCTCTCTTTGTTGATCCAAGCTCCAAAATCTTCAGATCTTCAGCTGCAAAACCGTGTCAAGCAAGTGGAAACAAGCAAATAGCATATGCATATCCAAACATATAAATGATATAAGCTAACAGTTAAGGAAGAAATATCTAAACATTATCAACACAATAATATTTATGGAAAGAGATTTGTATTAACGTAATCAAGGAGATACATAGAATTACATAGGAAAGAACATCACAACCTAGCCTTAACGCTGCAATATTCCATCCAACAATCCAAGCCAAAGACTCAAAAGGATGATAGGGATCACCTAGAAATTCCACCAGCATAAGAGTACCATAGTCCTTCTTCCCTTCCAAATGGAGAGAGGGTTTAATTTATAAGGCTAAAGGGATAGAATAGGTTGAGGATTAGGAGGAGGAGTTTAAGGGATATTCCCTATAGGTTAGGAACCAAATTCCACCTCACCTAAATGATAGGGATAGACACCCACCTCATCCACCTTTGAGAAGGGTCTCGAAGCTCCATTTTTTTCCCTCGAAACAGCACCAGGGCACCTTCCATGAAGGTAAAAAGCACCGTTGGCGTACCTAGTAGTGGGAGACAGAGCGTTGGCATCAACGCACATAGCATGAATGGAAAATCGCCTTTGATGCATCTAGCATGAAGGACAAGAGCGTCGACCTTCCTAGAGAGGGAAAAAAGGTAGGAAAAAACTCAATCTCAATAAACTTTAGCATAGATAAATTTGGGGATTAGGCATAGGGTTAACACATGGCTCAACATGACGAGATTTTGGAGTAACATAATGCCCCCCAAAGCATGAAGTTAGAGCAATGCGATAGGTGAATGCTTTGTAAAGTGAAGAAATATAAGGCAAGGATGTTGGATAGAAGCTGCTGTAGTACCATTGACTCAAATCTCAAATGACTCATAACATGGTTGTCGACCAATACAATGCAGATCCATGGAAGTAGAGACCGACTAAACACAATCATGGCTACTAAAAACAAGCATAGATCCATGATGATATGATAACACAGCCACGACCAATACAAAAGTGGATCCATGTAATATGACTCAAAACAAACTCCACCACAACCTAGGTGAAGATATCTAACAACCCAAGGTCTTCAAGACAAACTCGCAATGATACGAATCTAACCATGCGATTACAATGTCTTGACGTCGAACATGGTAGAAACCACTTGATTACCAGTCAATGATGTAAACTGTTAACAAGTGCGAGGGAAATCACCGTTGATGACAATGATTCCCAAAGTATCTCAGTACATTCCATCGAATGTGAATAAAAGACTTGGAGTCGAACACTCAATGAGATCTTTCAATCAAGATCCAATGATGTAAACTCATGTTGAAAGTGAGGTAACCTGCCATTAAGGCATGTAGGCCCAAGGTACTTGACTTGGTTTCTAAGTCTAATTCCTAGATAAGGAGTTGAATTTGATAGGAATAGACCCATCGAAGGAGGCCATGATGAATCCCCCATCATCGACACGAAACACGATCAAAGATGTTTTGGAGTAAACCGGACAACAGAGTGATGTACGAAATTGACTCAAAGATGACCAACATGATAGAAGGTAAACTGACTGCAGATAGTCAACAGATGACTAAAATTCTCTTGAACATGGGCATGGCATTACTTAGCAATATTGACACGAGAATGATACCAATCCCCCAACGCAACTGACGGTTAGAGTATTCTGGGACAACTCAAAGGAGTAAGAAGACTCTGGGAATCAGCAGGACTCGAAGACAAATGAATTACCCAAGTGCTAAAATGCATATGCAAGTGAGTGCCATGTTCAAGAGTGATTGTGTACTGCCATAACAAAATACAAACTCTTTCCTTAATTTCCCCATCATGATTGATGAGTGCCTCTTTCCTTTTTAACGATCTGGAAAAGGGTAAAAAACGCTTGATATAGGTCATCCTTCAGACGAGTCCAATCTCATATGTTTTAAGAACCTAAAAAAGGATGGGTTCATTCCCAAAAGAGGGTCCTTCATCATTTGATTTTACGAGTCCAATGAAATAAAACTCATTTGTCGTTTCATGTTTCGAGAGTCTAAAATGACTAAGAAGACTCCAAAAGTTCCTTTTCCGTAAATAAGCCTAATCAGTCTGAAAAAGAGATAACCTACCACCGACTAGTCGACCGTTCTGATTCTTTTACAAGCATGAATGTAACAAGTTCGCTTAGCAATCATTTTTTTGTTTTTAAGGAGACTGAAAAGAGCTTAAATATAACTCTGTAACGAGTTCTTTTTTCATAATCAAATTTTAACAAGTCTGAAAAACAGTAAAACTATACTCGATACCTCTTCACTGAGTTCTTAACGCGCATGCTAAAGGTATAAAAGGCACTCAGAACCTTTTTCATGTTTGAATCCAGAGCACGAAAAAGCGATAAAGTAAGCTCAAACCAGTTTTCATGTTTTAACCAGTGCATGAAAAATGAAAAGTAATCTCAACACCATCTTACTATTTTTAACGAGCTCGAAGATCAGTTGAAAAAATGCTCAGGATGTTTGCTTCATTTTTTAATGAGCTTGAAATAGAAAAAGAACTATACTCAAAACATGGTTTCATTTTTATGAAAGCTTGAAACCAAAAGGTAAACTATGCTTAAGGAAAACTACTTCATTTTTTAATGAGCTTGAAATAGAAAATGAACTATGCTCAAAAGGTCGTTTCATGGTTTAACGAGCTCAAAACTAAAACGAAAGTATGCTCAAAATGACTCCCAATGATGGGTGGTTTCCCAACATGAAGTCTAGCAGTTGGTACTTGCCCCCAGTATAATTGTCAGTAGAATATCTCCAACATAAATAGTTGGCTTCATTTCATCTACCTACTCTATTCGTCATCCAACTAAATTCATGGTTACTACCAGGAAAAGGTTCACCAGAAATAGATGAAGAAAGAAGATCAAGTTATACAAACAGGTGAAATGAAGGTTCAAGGCTTGACACAATGGAAGAATACGTTTCATTTTTTAACGAGCTTGACACGAAAAAGGAACTCTGCTCAAGGTCAGTTTTATTTTTTAACGAGCTTGAAACAAAAAATAAACACTACTCAAGGAGTAACCTGTTTCATTTTTACACAAGCTTGAAACAGAAAATAACCATGCTTGTGGGGACCTATTTCATTTTTACACAATCTTGAAACAGAAAGTAACTATGCTTGAGGAGACCTATTTCATTTTTACACAAGCTTGAAATAGAAAGTAACTATGCTTGAGGACATTAGTTTCATTTTTTACTGAGTTTGACACCAGGGATAATTTTAGGGGCGAAATTTAGCCCATGGGCTATTTTTCCATGTTTTTCTCCCAAAAAATATTTGCCATTTTGCATTTTTTGAAACCCTGTTTCGCCCAATTTTGACAAGGTAAAATTTTTTCACCCTAGAAATTGCCAAATTATCATGTAAATGATATAAAATCCTTGGAAATTAAAATATTTTTTGAAAAATATCACCAAACATTTTATAGTTGGCGTTTTAAGAATTGGTAAGATTTGCCAACATTTATACACTTCTAAATAATTATGGTTCCTTAAAATCATGCCTTCTTGACACCGAATGGGAACTATGCTCACAACATCTATTTCATTTTTTTAACAAGCTTGACATAGAATGGGAACTATGCTCACTAACCTGTTTCATTTTTTAACGAGCTTGACACAGAAAGGGAACTATGCTCGCAATGTCTATTTCATTTTTGAACGAGCTTGACACAGAATGGAACTATTCTCACAAAATAACCTGTTTCATTTTTTAACAATCTTGACACATAATGGGAACTATGCTCACTAACTTGTTTCATTTTTTAACGAGCTTGACACAGAATGGGAACTATTCTCGCAATGTCTGTTTCATTTTTTAACAAGCTTGACACATAATGGGAACTATTCTCACGGGTGCCTGTTTCATTTTTTAACGAGCTTGACACGGGATAAGAACTATGCTCACAATGTATGTTCTAAGCCAACATGATGTCCAGAGGTTGGCAGGTTGCCCCCTTACATAGGAATCTAGGGACTTAACTCTAGTATGATATCCAGAGGCTGAAGCCATGCCCCCCAATTTACCTATGATGGGAGGAAGCTAACTAGAAGGGGAAGGAACCACAAGAACATGCGTGACATTCAGGGAAGTTTGATGATTAGGATGCACACGATAATTAGGTTTAACGAAGGAAAGCTAATCAACGGTCACAATCTTCCCATCATGGGGAAAATACATCACTCGAAAGAGTGTGGACACTACAGCTTTCATGGTGTAAACATAATCACACCCAAGGAGTAGATTAAAATGTAAAGGACCTTGGACTACCATAACATCAATATAGACATTTTTTCCTTCCAAAGTAATAGGTAACTGAGGAAGGATCCCTCAAGGCACTGGAGGTCTTCAATTAAAATCCATTATTTGATCGGTATCTGGCACAAGCAGAGGAGAACCTATGGCTTACCAAGTAGTAGAGGATAGAATGCTAATAGAAGCCCCTTCGTCAACGATTGTACGGAGTATACTCTTAGAATTAACTCGCGCATCTATCTGGAAAGGAACACTCGAATGAAGATGATATTCTGTTAGGTTACTCCAGTCAAAGAAAATAACCTCACTACTTGGAGAGGGTTCTATAGAAAGAGACAAAACTTCTTCTTGCATAAAACAATCAGAAATAACTACGAAAAATTCAGCAGGATGATTTTCACTCTCTATTAGAAGAGAGGGACAAGACGAAGACTGTGTCGAAGGGACTACTTTAGTCTCAAGAATCTCTAATGAAAGAGTGGGATCGAGTGGACATGACATCGACTCGACCACTTTAAATTCAATCTCCAAAGAAAGAGTGGTATCAACCAAGGATGGACTTGGATTGACTGCTTCAACTTCACTCTTCAACGGAAGAGTGGGATTGACCAAGGATGAACTTGGATCGACCACTTGAGCAACCAATGGAGTGTCAAGGGACAACTTACAATAAATGGTTGGAAGTTGTTTCTTAGGAATAGTAAGATCTTCCAACAACTTTGAAGCTTCATCCATGCGAGGAAAAAGGTAAGTGCGGTTCATATCCTTACATAGCAAGCAAGGATACCTAACATTTCCTTTTCGACTCTTAACCAAAGAGTCACTGGTTGACGGGGCATCATCATCATCATCATCAGATACTAACGACACAGGATGTTTAGACCACACTTCTAACACAAGGAAGAGACCAGGACATTCCTTGAGAAGGTGATCACCCTTGAAAAGTCTACAAGGGTACTTAGCTTTACGGGTGACAGAAACAGGTGCATCAATACCCCTATCATGATGACCAGTGGCTGGTGGGAATCCAACATGAAGGTCATAGGTTGGAACGATGACCTTCTGCTTAGCGTTCTTCTTCTTAGCCTTCCTTTTGGTCTTCTTCTTACCCGCCCGTTTACTAACATTAGAGTTTTCAACATGTGAAAAGGAACAAAGTGAATTCGATTCAACATTCGAGGAAGAAGGAGAAGGGTTAACATGAGGTTGATGCTCATGCGGTAAAGGACCAGGATCCGACACAAAGGGTGCATTTGGTATGATAGTATTAGAGAATAACCATACAGGTAATCCTATAGTCATTCCAGGAAGGTTCAAAGTGGCCATGAAGGGAGGACCAACATCTCCACAAGGGGGAGAAACCAAAGACATACCTTGAAAAGGGTTCTCTTGACTGGTGGTCCCAGGAGAGTCTCCCATATCTAAATTCTCTAAGAATCTCTAAAATACCACACAAGATCAAACACTACTCAAGTCTAAAAGGCACAAGCAAACTGTGTGAATAGGAGTGGATCAAAAGTCAGGACTCTCACAGGATTATCAAGGCTTCACATTTCTACGATGCTAAGACAGCGAAAAGGTTAACTCAGCTAGTCACAGGAATCCTAAGAGGGTCTCCCAATATACGCTAGGTACATGGGAGCTCAAATCGGTAGTAATGCTATCTAATGCACAACCGTCCACAAGGGGATTTCCGATATACAATCGAGTATGTGAAGTACCTTTCTATATACCTCAAGGGTACATGAAAGTTCGTTCAATATACCGATGGTACATGGAAGAACCACGCGATTCCTGGGTTGTAGTGCAGACAAATTAACGACAACTTCTACATTTTATGACGTCGAACACGTCACTGACTTACACATAGTTACTAAATGATTTTAAACCTAAGCCAGTGTTAATTTTATACTGAGCGGTTAAGTGGATGCATGATGTGTAGACAGGAAATGTAAAAAGAATGCAAATCCTAGCTACATAATAATGCACATTTCTCTTTCAATGAAAACTACCTGAGGTAGGGAAAGAGTTTTATGTTAAAACAAGATAGAAATCAGAGATCTAAGAAAACCAATTTCTATTCAAAGGAAACTATGAATCTTCTAAAGATCAACATCAAATACAATTCTTGAAAAGACCTGTGAATTCATACACAAGCAAGGGCTTGTTTTTTTTTTTACTCTTTTGATTGAGTTTCTTCTTCAAACAAATATGAATCTGAACAATAAAGAAAATGATAATTCTTTCCTAGAGTGCACTAGCTCTATATTTCTACAATAATAGTCTAAAAAGTGCAAATGAAATCAAAGATACTACACATCTTAACAATGCACAAAACAAAGTAAAGAAGCACTTTTATTTTTCAAATGCATGTATTAAAATGAAACTTGATATCTATATTCTTTTCAGATCTATAAACAGAAAAATAGAGAATACCTACAACACTCCATTCATTCAGAAATCAAAAGGAATATGAGAAGCACCCAAACAACTCCAAAATAATCAAGAATTGCTCCAAAACAACCAGAATGCAACAAAAACTCAATGAATGAGGGGAGAAAGGGTTAATGTTGGATCTAGGGGGTGTATAACTACCATATACAGCCAACAAGCCACATCTCATCAAACCAAAACCCAAAAATGAAGGAAAATCAAGCTAAAAACTAAGTTTCAAAGGGTCGGTGCACATACAACACTACACCAGAGCGCTATCGGTGCACATAACACACTACACTAGAGCGTTGTTGGCGCACCTACTACATAGCACAAGAGCATCGTCAATGCACATACTAGACAACAAAAGGGCACTATCAGTGCATCTACTACGCAACAGATGAGCGTTGTCAGTGCACCTACTATACTGCACAAAATCGTTGTCGACGCACTATATCTTAAGCCAAAGAGCGCTGGTAGACACAACACTTATGAAACTGCAAACAAATACCAACGGCGCTCTGTCTGTGACAATCCAGGTGCGCCAATGGAGAAACGGACATAGTAAAATCCATATTTCCTATGGAAGAAGGGCAAAAGGTTTGATAGTGATCCAAAGAGTATCAAGAGGATGCAAGACACTCTTCAACGACAAAATATAAACGAGGGAGGGTATCTAGAGGCTAGCAGAAGGATTGATAAACAGATATGAAATCAAAAACAAAAAAAATCAGATCTATGTATGTCCCCAGTGGAGTCGCCAAATTTGTTATTGGATAAATCTAGTAAACCGGAATCAAGCCAGATCTCCCTACTCCAAGTGGATCTAGAACAAATCAAATACATAATACAATCCACTTTCCTAGATCAAATGGAAATTCAAGTTGACAGATAGATCGCTTACCTGTAATATGCAAATCCTCTTCTCTCTTTATTGATACAAGCTCCAGAATATTCAGATCTTCAGCTGCAAAACCCTGTCAAGCAAGTGGAAACAAGCAAATAGCATATGCGTATCCAAACATATAAATTATTTAAGCTAACAATTAAGGAATAAATATCTAAACATTATCAACACAATAATATTTATGGAAAGATATTCGTATTAATGTAATCAAGGAGATACTAGAATTACATAGGAAAGAACATCACAACCTAGCCTTAACGCTGCAATATTCCATCCAACAATCCAAGTCAAAGCCTCCAAAGGATGATAGGGAACACCTAGAAATTCCACCAGCATAAGAGTACCATAGTCCTTCCTTCGTTCCAAATGGAGAGAGGGTTTAATTTATAAGGCTAAAGGGATAGAATAGGTTGAGGATTAGGAGGAGGAGTCTAAGGGATCTTCCCTATAGGTTAGGAACCGAATGCCACCTCACCTAAATGATAGGGATAGACATCCACCTCATCCACCTTTGAGAAGTGTCTCGAAGCTCTGTTTTTTTCCCTCAAAACAGCATCGGTGCACCTTCCATGAAGGGAAAAAGCACCATCGACGCACCTAGCAATGGGAGATAGAGCCTCGGCATCGGTGCACCTAGCATGAATGGAAAAAACTCCTTCAGCACACCTAGCATGAAGGACAAGAGCGACGATCTTCCTAGAGAGGGAAAAAAGGCAGGAAAAACCTCAATCTCAATCAACTTTAGCAGAGAGAAATTTTGGGATTAGGCATAGGGTTAACACATGGCTCAACATGACGAGATTTCGGTGTAATAAGCCCTAATTAAAAAATATCTAATTCCCACAGGGCCTTGGTTTGGGCATGAGTTCCTCATCCCATTTCCTTCAGTTGGGTCACCATTCGTTTTCCCTTCCCCCTACGGCTAACCGAGCTCATATTGCCTCATCTTCTTAGATAATTCACCTCCCTACCCTTCAAGCATCTTCTTCTCAGAGTCACGATGGAAACATAAATCTTCGTAAACGCGTTGTGGGAAACATCCTAGATCCCCCAGTCCCTAAATAGTAGCTTCTCCCCTCCTAGCATTATTCCTCCTCTACATCTCATGATGGTCTAGTTAGCCTCCATGGTACGATGGAAATAAATCTAAAGTAGGGTTCACAACTCCCCACTTAGTGCCTTCATTCTCCCGTATCATTGAAATGATGGTGAAATGAGGTTGGCAGAATGTGTAGTTAAATATCCTATGCTCATCACATGGCCACCCTCAGTCTTCCATCGCATCCACGTGCCTTAACGGGGAGACTGGGCCCACCCTTTAAGATGGAGGTTCACGATCATGATTTCCATGCATGTCCAGGGATACGACATCTGCACACCTGGTGTGTACCATCACATTCGTCACCTCCCTCCAATATATTGCCTTGACACCTTGGTGGTTCTTTATACTCCATCTTGCCAAAAGGTCTGCCACCTTGTTCCCCTGCCAACGGACATGAGTGAAATTCATAGCCATCCCTTCATGAATCATTGTTTTGAGGGCCTCCACCCTTTCTTGTAGACACCAAGACCAGGCTACTTTGAGACTATGTGAATCATTCTAGAGTTTGATAGCCATTTTAATGACTGCTTTAGAGCCTCCTTCAATAATACTGGGAAACCATCCATGTTCTTTGAGCATGGTGAAACCTTGGAGGAGGCCCTCAATTTCCAATGTGTTATTCATCTCCAAGCCGATGTAACTAGAGTCGAAGCCCAACAATATTCCCCTGCAATCCCTGATGATGAACCCATATCCTGTCAAGCCTGGGTTACCTTCCGAGGCCCCATCAAAATTTAATTTACAAACCCCCTCTGGTGGAGGCAGCCACTTTTTCGTACTCTAAATTTCCTTCGTCCTTTCGATTGTGGTGGCCATTGGATTATTTGGGTGAGATAGACCCCGATTTTGGAGAATTATTTTCTCAGAGGAATTTGCATCCCATTCTATGTCATTCCAAGTCTCTGCCCTTATAGTTTCCCTAGATTTGGATAGGATTTCCTCCCATACTTTTGCAGTTGGGTTTTGTTTCCCTTGGAGCGTCCTTTGGTTTCGTTCCCTCTAGAATTCACATGTGACGAGGTGGGGGGAATAATTCCCAGATGTGGTTCAAAAAATTGTTAGAGAAAGGATTGTGTGACCATTCACTGTGTGTTCTATCCAGGCATTGTCGAATCATATCTGATCTCCTTAAGATTTCCTCCCCCTTTTCCTAGATTGAGGAGGTGAATGCACAGGATTCCAGGAGGTGGCTAGTTGTCTCTTCTTTTCCTTCGCACAAGCAACAACAATAAGGTCCCATCAACCCTCTTTTTATGAGGATTTCTCCAGTTAGAATTCTGTTTTCCATTACCAATTAGCTGAAATTTTCCATTTTGGGCCAAATTTTTTTCTTCCAGAGGTTTCCCCATTTGTTTTATGTGGGTGGATCCATAGCATTGATCAGGATATTATAGGCTTATTTAATTGAAAAATACCCTAATGGGGTATACCCCCATCGTATTTTATCCTCGCCTGGGTGATTTCTAATCCATCTGTTGTCCAAGGCTTCCATAAGTCTCTCCACCTCTTCTGTTGGTCCCTTGCGTTCCCACCATTCCTTCTCTGCCTAGGTCCTGAAATCCTGGTGGCCATTCTACGGTTTCCAGAAATCACTTACCATATCCATACCCGAGTTGAGGCATGCTTCCTCTGTATGTTGAAATTCCTCCTCCTACCCCAATGGTGGAAGTTGTTGCCATGAATCTTCCCATATTCAGACCGTCCTGCCATTCCTCACTTCCCAAAAGCTATGGGATTGGACAAGGACTCTCCCTTTCCAGGATTTGCGTCAAATATTCACCCTTATTTGTCTTTCAAGAATCATATCAGGCTCATTTTATCCCAACCCTCCACATATTTTGAGTTCCATATTTCTGCCCAGGGCTCCTTATCATGCATGACCCATCTCCACCATAGTTGTGTGCCTCTAACTATACTTGCTTTCTATGGATCCCGCAATCCCAAGCCTCCCTGGGGTTTTGGAGTGAAAATCGTTTCCTAGCTGACCAGGGGCCATTTCCTCTTATCAGTGTTTCCACTCCAAACAAATTCCCATTGAATTCGCTGAATTTCCTTAAGAATCATCTTCAAGGCCACCAGCGTAGATAGGAGGTAGGAGGGAGTTTCCTATAGGACAGACTTTACCAAGACCAACCTGCTTGTGAAGTTTAGAGGCCTTAAGGTCCAATTTGTCAAGAATTTTTTCATATTATCCAAAAGTTCTCTCCATGAGCCGCTTTTTGCTAGGCCCGTCACCAGGGGTGTACCCAGGTGTTTGGATGGAAGGGAGATTTCTTGGAAACCCAGGATCCTACATATATTCCTTTAGGTGACCCTGGAGGTATTGAAGAAGAATACGTGAGATTTCTGTGCATTGATCTCCAGGCTTGAGGCTGTGCCAAATTCTAAGAGACGTGTCTTGATTCATCGGGATTCTTCAACATAGGGGTATCATGTGAGCATCGTATCATCAATAAACTACTAATGAGTGTGATTCTCCACCCCAGGGTGGGATTTAATTCCTCTTAACTCATGATTTTCCCTTGCATGCATCAGTTCCCTCCCTAACCCTTCTTCCATTAGGATAAACGGAAAAAGGGATAAGGGATCCCCTTGCCCGATTCCCCTTTATGGTCGGAAGGTGCCTGATGATACCTCAAGGTTACCAAGTGCATGATCCATTTAATCCAATCTCCCCTAAACCCAAAGTCTTCAAGCATCCACCGCATGAAGTGCCAATTCAGCTTATCATAGGGCTTGGCTATGTCCATCTTGACCAACATTCCTGGCATTTTTTGCAATCTTATGGAGTGTAGTAATTCGTGCACTAGGATGATTCCATCTGTTATCTGTCTTCCTTCGACAAAGCTCGATTTATCTGGAGAGATAAGCCCTGGTAGTAGGGGTTTAAGGCAGTTTGCTATAACTTTGGTAACGATTTTTTAAATTACATTGCACGGGAGGATGGGTCTAAATTTGTTCGGGGATTTTGCTCCTTCACATTTCGGAATTAAGGTAATGAAAATGGCATTGAAAGATGGGGGTAACTTCTTAGAAGTACTGGAATCCTCCACAATTCTCCACACCTCCATTTTTATGAGATCTGAATAGCGACGAAACAATTTAACCATGAATGTTGTCCCTTCCTTCATTTGAAACATTGCCTCCTCCACTTCGTAGACGATTGTGGGTTTCATCAGAAGCTCATTTTTCTCACCCAACACCGAAGAGGCAATGATCCTAGTAATATTATCAATGTCTGCACCTCTCTCTAGTCTCGGATTCATCTTAATGTCTTTGAATAAATTGTTTAAGGTTGTCTCTATTTCTTCTCTAGATTCTGCACGTTCCCCTCCCAAGTTCTTTAAAGAGTATATTTTTTTTTGCATCCCCTTTTCAACCATAGAGCGATGAAATAAAATTGTGTTTCTTTCCCCCTCCTTTATCCAACAGATTCTGTATTTTTTCCTCCATAAAACGTCCTCTTTTTTTTCATTCCTCCAGTCATTCATTGAGCCTTTCTTCCTCCATTTTCAGGTCTTGAGTGTAACCCTCAGTCATCCCTATTGATTGGATCTCCCGGAGTTGCGACTCTATGGGATTTTATCTATGAAAATGTTTCCAAACTCCTCCTCATTCCATTTTTTTCTTCTGGCTTTCAGGGCCTTCAATTTATGTTTAAATTTGTACATGCTCGAGCCACCTTCTTCACACAGCTCTTCCCATCATGTATTGATATTTTCATCAAAGCCCGAGTGATCTAAACAAAATTTCTCAAGTATGAACGCCTTCTTGAATTGGGGTCCCAACCCACTCCACATTAGATTTATTTGCCAATGGTCTGAACCAGCTCCCAGGAGGGTAGCTGACTGGATTTCACTTCCCAAATTGGTGATTGATTCTAAGGCCAAGAATCTATCAAGCCTGGAAGCTATATGGTATTTTGTTGTTCTTTTATTGTTCCAAGTGAAGCATCCCTCTCCTGGGAAAATGTCCACTAGTGCAAGTTCCTCAATGGTGTTCCTGAAGGCCTCACATTCGTCCTCCAGTCAGCATTGTCCACCTTTGTTCTCCTCCAAGGATGTAATGAGATTAAATTCCCCTCCCACAATCCAGTGTCCATGGCCCTACGCTCATTGACCCTTCAGAGGGCTGTGAGGAAATATCTCTTATCCCTTGGATTGTGTG
Organism: Pseudotsuga menziesii; assembly: GCA_001517045.1. Lineage (NCBI taxonomy): Eukaryota > Viridiplantae > Streptophyta > Pinopsida > Pinales > Pinaceae > Pseudotsuga > Pseudotsuga menziesii. The sequence continues at coordinate 67,336 of LPNX010738664.1, forward strand.
GGCCATAGACATTTGTGATCATTCCTTCTACCGTAAAATCGATCACTTTGAATTCTGGTGATAAAAGACATCTACTACCTTGGAAACCCCCTAGAGACACCTTGGTAGGATCCCACATTATCCCTAGGCCTCCCGCAAATTCTCTGGCATCAATTCCCATTCCTTCACTCCCCTTCCAAATTTTCTTTCCAACTTCCTCAAGTCTGTTTTCTGAGCACTTTGTTTCACCAGCTTTCATCATACTTACTTAGATGACATTCTTCTTTTTCTTCTTTCAAGACATAGACATTATTTTCAGTTCTTATACCTCTTGCAACCAATTGTCTTGAGGGTACAAACTGTTGATGTAATTGTAACATCGAAATATATTCACTTGTATATATTATGTATTATACCCCGATGTTTATTCCAGGAAGTGTTTGTAATGTAATTGAGCCATGTCATGCCCCGATGTTCCGATCGGGAGTTTCTATAATGTAAACAAGTCATGTCAAGTCATTGTGGGTAACCCTCCTATTGTTCAAGGGTTAAATTCCCCACAGTTGTGGGGCCCTAGGGTTATTAGACTCTCCTAGTGAAGTCGGCCCTAGTGAGTTATTGTCAAGTCAGTAATTAGTATAAATAGAGAGTGAGCCTCTCTATTTAACACACACTCACTCATTGTGGTGCATGAGTGAGAGAGAAGTTGCTGGGACAAGAGAGAGATTATTGTTGTCGACAAATCATCTTTATGTTTTCGAGTTTTACTTTTGGTGTTGATTCTATCTCTGAGGAATTTGCAGGGTTTTCTCCTTTATGGTTTCCCCGAGGAAAATTCTTTGTGTCTCTTGTCTCTTGTGTTTATTGTTGTGCATGTTATTCTCTCAATTAAAGATCCTAAGACCATAATGCTAGCTTGAATGATAAAAATCTAACATGGTATCAGAGCTAACCTGAGAAGAAGACATTGTGCAGCTGCAAAAGCTAGGGCTTCTTACTTTTTGTGTATCTCTCCACAATCCATCAGCAAAAGTATGCTAGGTTGATTCTCCATTGAAGGGTGCATCTTTCTATCGAAGCGGAATTCGATTCCAGACATTTTCAGTTTTTGGTGTGGGAAATTAGGGCTTCTTACAAAAGAAGAATTTTTGAGTGAGCCCAGCATAGGATTTTTCTCCTCATCAAAATCGAAGTTTAGAGACCTGGGTCAAGATTTTTGGTTGGGTATAACTTCGGGAAAGTCAAACCCTAGTTTGACCCCGGGCCGAAAAAACCCTAAAATACAAAAACTAATAAGTTTTAGGTACATTTGCTATATCTCAGGATTGGAGAAGGCTCAAGAGTTGAACCTTTACAGGCCAAAGACAAAATCCTGATTTACACTGTATCCAAATTTTATCCTGAGATTCGCTATATTCCAGGAGATATGATCCCTCCAAGTTAGGGTTCCAGCCTCTCCCAGGATTCATCCCCAAACAGGACACCTGGGGATAATTGGTATATCTCAGGATACGAATATCCAAATGAAATTTCTAAATATTTTCTATAAAGGGCACAGAATTTAATTTATGTGATCCAAGTTTTAGACCTAGAAGATAAAATAGTGATACATGGCAGTCCGTACAACTTCGTTATGATGAACAGTCCTGAAACAGGTCACCTTGGGAAAACACTCATAAGTCCCAATTGGTGAAACCAACTCTGATGAAACCTATGGTGTTGGAACAGGTACAGGTGAGGCTACCTCAGTGCAATGTTTCAGACATATAGGAGTTGTAATTTCATATATACCACAGAAACAGTATTATGCATTTCTGCAAAAGAAATTGGAAAACTAGGGCTTCCTGTTCCGGGAGTTTCCCTCCACTGTTTTCAGAAAATGAGTACATTGGAAAGCTCAAATTGAATAGGTCTATCTTTCTATCCAATCAAATATGAAAGATTCCAAGTTTTGAAAATTAGGGTTTCTATGACAAACCCTGGATCAGCCAACTCCAGAACCAGGACGGACACCTCAAATCGGTAAGATCTAATCTTTTGCTATTTTCATTGGAGGTTCTCATTTCAAAGTGATCTATCACATCAGCTTGATGATAATCTTGGTAAAGTTGACAAATTCCAAGCATGGAACTATATGATCTCTCTGAAGAAAATGAATTGGACACCTACACAAGTAGAGAGGTTCTAGTTCCAGAGGGAGATGAGGCTAAAAGCCTTACACAAGAAGAACTTGGTCAAGTCCAAGAAGATCATTGTTGATTCAATCATGGATCACCTTGTACCACAAGTGTCTTCCCTAAAGACACCGAAAGATATGTTTGATTCCTTGACCAATCTATTTGAAGAAAAGATCACAAATCGGAAGATGACCTTAAGAAACCAGTTGAAGAATGTGAATATCAAGAATGTAGAGACCATACAGTCATACTTTACAAGGGTCTCTCAAAATCAAAGAACAACTTGTAGTAGTAGAAGAAGAAGTGGAGAATGCAGAAGTGGTGATAGGCACCTTGAATGGCCTCCCAAGATCATGGGATTCATTCATGCAAGGAATGTGTGCCAAAAGGAAGTGATTACTTTCAGCAGACTCTAGGAAGAAGAAGAAGAAGCTCGACTCATAATAAGTGAAGAGAAGATGGGAGCAACTGAAGATCAAGCTCTCACCATCCAAAGAAGATCCTGGCAAGCGATAAGGAATACGAAGGACTCAAATCTTGAAGAAACTCCTATCCATCTTAGCATTTGTATGAAGAAGATGATGAAGCAGAAGGCTCAAGAAGGAGTCTACCCATGAAACAAATAAATATAAGTATTCAATTTTCATTTCATGATATTGTTTTGTTATGCATTTGTTTATATTCAGTTGATGTATTATGCATGATAGAATGTTTGCATTAAAGACAGTATACTACTAATACGCATATGATGGGTAAGTAGCTCATGGTGCTATACAAATCTCCATTGCCACTTATCTAGAATGAAACCTCTTTGCTGACATATTGGATTAGTGCACAATCTCAATGTTGTCCTGGTAAAGATGGAAGGCATCTAGAAAGTTTCCGTGAGATATGGATGAATGTTGTATTGGCTAAAATAGTTGCATAATCATATATCTTGATGCAAAAGAATTTTTCATTATGAATATACCTTTTGAAATGTTTTTAACCATACAAATAATGCATTTGACTTGTAGGAAAGATCACATAAAATCGCCTAGAAGCAAAGAAGGATGAGACTTGTTCCGAAGAACAAGTGACGACAGTTCAAGATGAAGAATAATATGACGAATGCATCGACATTATTGATGCAGAAATTTCCATCTATGAAGAAGTAACCAAGAAGAAAGGGAAGACCAGTTCAAGAAGAATGATGTCTAGAATGCAGTATCGATACATAAAGGGAAGTTTGTAGTTCCATCATGTAGTATATGGAAACATCATGGGATACAAGGAAATATTCGTAGCACGAGGCTTCTCACGAAAAGAAGGCATAGACTACAAAGAGACATTTGGAGCCAGTGGGATTTGAGACACATGACAGGTAGAATCATGTGTGTAAATGAAAGAAGGCCTTGTACGAGTTCAGAAGACACCCATGGGATAACACATACATGATGAGCTTGATGAAGATCTTAACCTTTGATACAAGGTTGAAGATGAAAGCCTATAGAGGATGACAAGCTCACAGATGGGTGCGAGAAGAACTTTTGAAAAAGTTCAAGATAGAGGATCTTGGTATCCAGTGATCCTAGATGGATACATAGAATATTAGTAGCAGAGGAAGCTACTTGTCACTCCGGTACAGAATGTTTCAGTTCATAGAGTACGAAAGACAGAAGGAGAATGATGCTTCGCTTCAGAGGGAGTGACTGCAAAAGATCCTGAGGTTCGACATGGTACGACAGGATGGACAGATTACTGATGACCCTAGGATTTACTGAGAGTAAAGTGGATTTCAACCTTTTCTTCAAGGTTGAAGACAGAAGACTAGTGATGCTCATGTTATATGTCGATGACTTGTTCCTGACAGAAAAGAGGAACTCATTAAAGTTGCAAGAAGGAGACTTGCTGTCGAGTTTGAGGTGAAGGACTTGGATATGATGGCATGGAGGTGTGGCAGAATATACCTAGCACAAGGGAAGTATGCAGAAGAGATCCTAAAGAGGTTCAGGATGATGGACTACAAGGCCATGACCACACCTATGGCATCGAACCTAAAGCTATTGAGTGTTGCTTCATCAGAGACGGTTGATGCCACGATGTATCGTCAGATGATTTGCTCCTTGATGTGCCTGATGAATACGAGACCAGATATTTGCTTTGCTATGAACACCTTGAGCCTATTCCTGATGGATCCGAGACATGTTCACTTGATTCCTGCAAATCATATGCTAAGGTACCTAAAGGGTACAGTTGATTATGGGCTCAAGTATGAGACGAATCAGAAGATTAACCTGGAAGGTTATGTTGATTTAGATTGGGAAGGCAGTGCCATCGATAGGAAGAGCACTTCAGGGTGTTGCTTCAGTATGGGATCAGCTGTGATCCCTTAGTTTAGAAGGAAGAAATCCTGTGTGGCACTTATTACAGCTGAAGCAGAGTATGTCGCAGCTTGTTCAGCTAGTTGTGAGGTAGTATGGCTGAGAAAGCTACTGTCTGATTTATTTGATCTCTAGTTGGATGCTACTTGTATATATTGTGACAACTAGAGTTGTGTGAAGTTGTCAGAGAACCCGGTGTTCCATGACAAGTCGAAGCATATCGAGATCAAGTATCACTATATTAGGGATATGGTACAGAAAGGAGCAGTGAAGCTCGAGTATGTTGCGACGAACGAACAGATAGCTCATGTGTTGACAAAGCCATTAGCTAGAGTGAAGTTTGAGTACTTCAAGGAGAAGCTTGGTGTTCTCCAGATCGAGGTTCCCTCCAAAGGGAAGTGATGAGTCCATGAGCCGTTCTGACATGGTGAGAGGATCGGTTCCTTCCATGGTTAGATGTAAGGGCTGAGCCATTCTGTCATGATGAGAGGATTAGTTCCTCGCATGTAAAATATGAGTGTTGAGCCATTCTGATGTGACTGTATGATTGGTTCCTACATGATCAGATATAAGTGTTGAATGCCATTCTTGGAATGGAGGCACCTGGTCAGTTACCAAGAACACTCAGTCTGGGACTAAGAGCCATTCTGATGTGACTGTAGGATTGGTTCCTACATGATCAGATGTAAGTGCGGAGCCATTCTGAGGTGATTGTAGGATTGGTTCCTACATGATCAGATGTAAGTGTAGAGCCCTTTCGACATGTAGGTAGGATTGGTTCCTCGCATGGTCGAATGTAAGTGTTGGTCCTTTCTGACATAGATGACTAGATTGGTCCTTTCTGACATAGATGACTGGATTGGTTCCTCTCATTTTCAGATGTGAGTGCTGGGCCTTTCTGACATGGTTGTGGGATGTGTTCCCACATGGTCAGATGTGAGTGTTGGGCGTGCCTTCCTGATGTGATTATAGGATTGGTTCCTACATGATCAGATATAAGTGTTGGGAGGGACATTCTGACTTAGGGTCAAATATAAGTGCTGTAAAAGACCTACATGGAGGCTAGGCCTACAACCAACATGAAAAAGGGCTGGCTCTATTGAACTTCCTATGACGAGAAGAATCAAGAGATAGCACCTGTGATGATGATCTAGCAGAGATCTTCCAGAACCATAGATGATCCAGATCGAGTGATGATCCAGATTGAGTAATGATCTAGATCCAGTGATGATGATCCAGATCGAGTGATGATCGAGATCCAAATGAACATGACTTGAAGATGACGAGGACTCAATGATAATCCAGATGATACAGAGAAGAAGACTTGTGTTGATAAATTGTGTCGAGAGAATACCTTCCTAGTTAAGAGGGAGTTTTGATGTAATTGTAACTTCGAAACGTATTCACTTGTATATATTATGTATTATACCTTGATGTTTATTCCGGGAAGTGTTTGTAATGTAATTGAGTCATGTCATGCCCCGATGTTCTGATCGGGAGTTTCTATAATGTAAACAAGTCATGTCAAGTCATTGTGGGTAACCCTCCTATTGTTCAAGGGTTAAAGTCCCCACAGTTGTGGGGCCCTAGGGTTATTAGACTCTCCTAGTGAAGTCGGCCCTAGTGAGTTATTGTCAAGTCAGGAATTATTATAAATAGAGAGTGAGCCTCTCTATTTAACACACACTCAGTCATTGGGGCACATGAGTGAGAGAGAAGTTTCTAGGACAAGAGAGAGACTACTGCTATCCGTGAGATCATATTTATGTTTTTGGGTTTTACTTTTGGTGTTGATTCTATCTCTGAGGAAGTTGCAGAGTTTTCTCCTTTATGGTTTCCCCGAGGAAAATTATTTGTGTCTCTTGTCTCTTGTGTTTATTGTTGTGCATGTTATTCTCTCAGTTAAAGATCCTAAGATCATAATGCTAGATTGAATGATAAAAATCTAACACAAACTTTATCTTGCAATATTTAGAAGTGAACACAACTTCACATCCTTTGTCACAAACCTGAATGACACTAAGAAGATTATGTTTTAGTCCATCTACAAACACCACATCTTTGGCTTTCCCTTTTCCATTACTCAACTTGACCATTCCTTTTCCTTTGATCTTCCATGAAGCATCATTTCCAAAGGTTACATTTCCTGATTTATTTTCACTTAAAAACATGAACTTACTTTTACAGCCACTCATGTGTTTGGAAAATCCACTGTCATATACCAGGGGCCTTTTTCGTTTTGAACAGAAAGGAATAGGACACATTTATTATTTTCTTTCTTCTTCCAAACTTTATTTCTTTCAATAGAGTAATTCATTCATGGGTTTGTTTTGTAATATTTCAGATGACAGTTTGAGGCCTTGTGTCCAAAGTTATGACAAACATAACATTCTGGCTCATTGTACAGTAGATCAAAAGAATTGTTATTTCTATCATGAGTTATTCTCTTAGTTGTGGACTAAGTTGTATGATGTTCTTGTTTGCTTGCTGACTATATTGTTCTATGTTGCAGCAATTTGTTGTTCTTTGATTGTATATTTCTAAAGTTAAAATTGCAATTTGCATCTTTGTCACCAAAATTAGAGCAACAATAACAGTAACCATGGAAAAAAATTGGTACTTGGATCTTGGAGGTCTTTCCTTTTGTTGACTATGTTTTTGAGCTATCCTTGGTTAATAATTCTAATCTGAGTTTATGATTCTAGTACTTGTTCCATTTCCTTTTGTTTCCACAGTATGTTTGCATTCTGACTGGTTGTTGCATGAACCTTCTTCATAGCCAAGACCTGTTTTCAACCATGGATACCTTTGCTTGCTGAGAATGGTGTTCAATTCTTATGAGGCTTTTATACTTGACAGGTTCTGGTGGTACATAGCTTGAAATTTATCCAGTTCCTTCCTAGCAGTTACTACTTCTTCCAAAGCTTCACATCTCTTTTTCCCTTCTGTTAATTGTTGTTTAAGAAGATCTTTTATTTTCTTTTCCTCTTCTAGTTCCAATTTTAATAGGGCAATATCTTCACTTGGTTCTTTCTCATTCCTTTTATACTGCAACAATAATTGTTTATGTTTCCTTTTCGTTAATCTGAGTCTGTCAATTTCCTCCAAAGCGTTAATTAGTTCTCCTTCCATATCAACCATGGCTTCATCCTCATTTAGGTCCCTCCCTATATATTCATCTCCAAAGTCATTTATGGCCATGAAAATGAAGTTATTCACTTCATCTTCATTTGATGAATTGATGTTTGTCTCTTTTGAAGAATCAACATCATTTACACATAGGATTTTTTTTTTGTGTTTAGCCTCTTTATTTTATTTATTGAATGTATACTTTTCATCATCATCAGAGGTCTGCCTCTTGAGCTTGTGGGAACATTTTGATGCAAAATGACCTATTTTACCACATTTAAAACATTTAAAGGGCATCTCACCTTTGTATTTACCTGAACCTTTCTTCAACCTCCTTACAAATGTTTCCTCGGTCGCATCCATTTCAGAATCAGTATGTTTATCTTCTTTAAAAGAAGATTCTAGAGTGGTGGATTTGTCTTTACTAATCCTCATTTCATAGGCTATCAGAATACTTAGGATTTGGTCAATGGGTAGAGTTTTTGGATCACTCAATTCTTCTATTGCTGAGACCTTGGGATTAAATCTCTCAGGAAGATATCTTAAAATTTTATGAACTAAGAAAGCTTCATCAAACTTTTCACCAAGACCCTTCATGGCATTCACAGTCTCTTCTACTCTTAGGAAATATTTACTGACTAGCTCATCCTCATTCATTTTTAGTTGTTCAAATTTTAGTTTATATGTCTGTAGTTTGGAATCCTTTACTTTTTCATTTCCTTCATAACTGTTTACAAGCTTATCCCACATTTATTTCGTAGAATCAAGATGCATTACTTTAACAAACTCAGCCTCTACAGCACCACTTAGAATAGCGTTCATTTCCTTTTCATTGAAACTAAA
>LPNX010738716.1:0-31042 GCA_001517045.1 Pseudotsuga menziesii
GACTCAAATGCATAATAGAAACATCCCGGAATAAACATCGGGTTACAATATATGAAATACATAGAAGAATACATTCCGAAGTTACATATACATCAACAATCCTAGCATCCACAAGCAAAATGTAGTGAATTTTCAACTAAGGACCATGCCTCTTGAATCAAGCAGGGTTACTTTCAAAGTACTCTCTAGCATTGTACTTTTCTCTGTTTCTAAATGCAAATAAATGCAAATATATAGTCAAGATATAAATGAAAATATATAATCAAGGTGCAGGAATCCATATTTTCCATGAAGAACCATGCACAAAGACTATGGACTTCCATCCATGCTATTCAAAAGGCCAATGTACCAAACCACTTGGTCCAACTAGAATCAATGATAATTGGTGTCTAGAATTTAAAATAAAGCCTTTGTACCATTATTTTGGTCACATAATTTATAAAAAAATTAGCACGGTAGAAACTATGTCAACACTTCATACAAGGAAAAAACATAATACAAGAGACATCAAAATTCCATATACCATCCATATGCCTACAAAGCACAAATAATTCTATTTATTCCTAGGTTTGCTCAAGGTTGCACTATGCACCTAGATTTTCTTGCAACCTCAAACAAACCAAATTTGAAGACATTTCTCTAAAGAATCACATTAGCAAGAACCACTTATTCTACAATGAAATAACATGCAAATCAAGTATCCAATATTTCAATAAGATTCCATGAACCGTCACTTGCAACCCTTAATTTGGATACCTTGGTCTAAAATGCAAGAACATACATGCTCTTGAAGGTACATATATACAGAGACAATGGCCTTCCAGCTATGCAACTTCTGCAATATCTGCAGACAATAAAAAACAAGAGAAAATGCATTTTTCTTTTCATTTACAGTGTCTCATGGTTTGTCATGCTTTAAAAAAATGTGTGGGGTAAATTCAAAATGCAGACAAATGACTGGAATAAAGTATATTAGTTTCCCGGAATCACTAATCCTATTTGACAAGGATCTTTCATCTAAGCATTTGCTACATTTTGTAGTGGTTTTAATGAAAATGATTCTCTAGGATGGATTAAAATGTGTCGTACGATTTGAAAGTTCCCTACTATCTATTTCAAAATTCCCTAAAGACTTAGACTTTCATGAAAATTGATATAATGCATTTGATCTATTTCTTTTTTGTTGTCAACTGAAGGACTTGGCAAAAAAACAAAAATTAGTCCAAAGTGACAATCCTTGACAATAAATAACCAAAATAAATTATATTGGTTTTCATGAATCACTAAACCTAGCAAAAAAGGATCAAAGGAACATAAATCAAGGATCTCAAGGCAATTAAACTTTCCATCTAGATTAAGGGCCACTTGCACAGTATGCACTATTCAAAATGTAGCTTGTGGGACATTTGCCATTGCTTCATAACTTCTATGGATAGTATGGAACTGAACATGGATCAAGAGATGCTAGTGCACACCAAATAATGAAGAACTATTGGTTCCATTCAGTCAACAAATTTATACAAGAACAAAAAAGGCAAAAACATGAGAAGCATTAGGTTATTGAATAAAGCTAATATTCATCCAAAGCATACTGAAATCCATCAATACCATACTTTTCTATTCAAGTCACTGATGGGAAACAGTTAGATAACTTGGAGTAGACTCACTTGTTTTTTCATTGGAAAAAATAGAATTTTTATTCATATTAAGATAGAAAGTACATTTCGTATATGCAGTTAAGCATTTATGTCATGTTAAAAAAGAGAGGTAAACACCTACTTCTTTTTCGGCATTTTCTTGATAGTCTAGAACATTACAAATGTTGGCTTCCACAAAGAAGCAAAAAACCTTCCTCTGAACAACACTAAGAGTTCTAAAATTAGATTGTAAAAAAGGTTTTAACAATTTTCCATCCATATAATCAAAATAAACCAGTAACCCTCCTAAATCTCTGATGCCTCAACATCACTATATACTCCTCCATCTAGAATAAACTCAAAAAAAGTGGGATGAAAATATTCAGAATATTAGCTGTCCTTGAGGTCTAGAATATGCCACATTCCATTCTCTAGCTGTAGATGAGCCTTTGAAAGTCCATCCCCTTCTCCATTTATTTCCCTGTACATGTGATGAAAATAGATTGAGTTAAAATGGTAGAATCTCATGAAATATTGGCCTAAAATGTAGTAATAAATAACAATTAATACAAATGATGTGAAAAAATATCAATGAACAAAATCATACCTTCTCTTTCCAAAAGAAATAAGTAGGAAATTTCAAAATTAGTTCTAAAATATATACATCACATATAATATTAGAAGAGTTTCTTAACGTATGGTTGTCGAGGACTCACCTTGTGTCATATCCCTCGAATTTCTAATGTATGGGGATGAGTGCAACTTTTGCACATGATGCTCTTCTCTCATCTTTTACCAATCTGTCCAAAGGAAATCATTAAAATGTAAGTAAGAAACATGTTTAGAATATGAATAAACATACATAAACTATAAAATTCTCACCCTTTTTCCATTGTGAATAAAATAGAAGTCTTCCTCGGGGCTTGATTCCTCTTGAAATTCAAGTTCTCTTCTAACTTCAAACAAATTCTAGTTTTCTTCCATGGACAATGTTTTGAAATGTGCACCATCCTTAAAAATATCAATGGATATTAGAGGAGAATGGGTGCTATCATCATTGTCTTTCTCTATCGGTATCCAAATCCAATTGTTGTTATCCCTTATATGCCTAAAATGTCGAAACTTAAAAGAAACATAGAGATTTTGTCTCGGTATTGAATATCTACAAGTTAAAAAGGATGAAAAAATAGTTAGAAAGTGATGTCAAACCTCGTGAAAATCAAATAAAAGGAAAAATCAAAATGGAATACATTACCTAAAATGAAGTGTCTCTACACTCAACACACATTTTAATTTCTCTCCATTCACAAGATGTAATCTTGTATTCCATCCAGGGTAAAATAAGTTACATAATAACATGTCAGAGGGGTTTGTGCAATAAAAATTCTTCTTAGTCATTCGAATAGATTCCTCTTCCTTGAACACTTCAGCAAAAACCAAAAATGGTAAGTGCATACCAAAATGATCACATGCACCACCATTCTCCCGCTTACCAGATTGAATTTCAAGAAATAATTTTGAACATATGCAATCAATTAATGTTGGATTAGAATGTGGTAAGCCAATTTCACGAAGTATGGGTAACTTGGCTTCTTCAACGTCCCATCCTTTTACCCCTTGGAAGAAAGTAATCATATTTATAAAACCATACCCCTTCTTCCCTCAATGACGTGGAATCCTTGCCCTCATAGAGTATCTCTCCTATATGCGAATGGAAAACACGTAAAGTACTAGTAATACTCTCCATAGGCTACCATTCTTCAAAATCATAAATGCACAAACCTACATAGAAAAAGCAGATTTAGTATCCATCCAATCTAGGGCATTCATATTCTAATACTCATGCAAAATTAAGAAAAAATATTCAATGCTTATAAAATGACGAGTTCTTACAATTTCGTCCAATTTGAGAAAAATTGTCTTGTTTGGCAACAGAATCTTTGAGGATATCCTTGCGCTCATATACATGAGCTATGAGCACCTTCTCCACTTTTTCACCCTATTGGCTCCGCTTAAATGCCCTTACTACACCTTTCCAATTGGATTGTAAATTATCTAGTCTTCTTTTTTTGCCCAAATTTGGTTCCTTGATGGTTGCAAAGTAACCCAATATCTAATGGACACCTGTAATGTGATCCAATTGTCCATTTCATCCTTTGCATTCTAAACTACAATAGTTTTCAACTTTCCTGAAGATCTATGAGTTCCCATTTCACTGCAAGTAAGGTACAAAGGATCCATAGGAAAATGTTAACAAGAAACTTCATATTTATAATGAAATTCATATTCAGGGGGTCACTATTGGTTAGTGGGAAGAAGATTCGCATCTATTTTATCAATGAACATATACTCTACTTCACATTCAGCTGCTGCAAGAGTTTGTAGCTGTTGGGTTTTAGTGTCCACAAAATACAAGGACAAGTTGTTGGCTTCATATTCCATATACCACCATACACACTCGGGAAATTTGTGAGCAACCTGTTAGTGAGTAATTCTAGAAATCTGTGCAGTGGGAAGGGCGATTTTCCTTTTCAAGCTCAGCTATTATATAAATAAAGTTCCCACTACTTCACTAATCAGTTGGCTGGGAATTTGTGGAAGGCAACAGCTCCTTCAAGGGATAATCTACTAGTCTATGTTAACAAACATTAGCTATAATTTACAGCCAACATTTCCCAAGCATGTATTACTTGTTTTAATGAATGAAAATTGATCTGGAAGAGTTTACTTCAAGTCTGAAATTTAGTATTGGTGTTCTCTTGAATATTGAGTTGATCTTGTTAATGATATTATATATCTATGTGGGAGAACTGCCATATATATATTGCTCCATAAATGTTCCCTAAACAATGGAGAATAGTTTGTCTTTATGGATGGATGAAACATGTGACAAGTTTTCTTGTATTTATATTTATGGATGGATGAAAAAAGAGACAATATAAAGGTTATAGCATTTCCAGTCTAGAGATGCAAATATTTTGGAATACAAGTTCATATGGGGTTGCAAATCAATCATAAGCTCTAGAAGTAGTCTTTTGTGCACTACAGGATGATATATATTTTTTTGTGTCTTTTGATTCATTAATTTGAATATTGAGGTAAGATTTCCCATCTTGGTGATGGATTCCTTGAATTTGTATACCAGCTCCCACATACCCCAAATGGATTCCTAGAATAGAATTATAAACCCATCTCAACTTAGCAACAATTAACAGTTACCAAGATTCATAGGGAGTTTGTTACAACTTTGTAATTGCTTTAGTAATGATAAGCAAGATCAATCTTCATCACCACTGTCTCCATAGTTCTAAGTCGCAAGTATTCCCTACATTTCTTGATCCCTTCTATTCTTTATATATTATTATTCTGTACTGGGAATAGGTGTACAATTGATCCTATATCTTATGTCAATGCATTATCCATGTTTTGGCTTTGTTCTCTCCCTAATTTCTCATTGAACTAAATATAACTAAGTAGCATGAATTAGCATTTAGTATGTTTACTTCATGTTAATAGGGGCATCACAAATGATTTCTTTTTCATTTTTATCACTTGATATAGTCCCTTGGGGAAATCGTTCATACGGCGGTTGATTGAGCATTTAGGATAAGTTCCATAAAGGTAGGATAAATTCCAATCTTTACTCAACAAAATATTCTTAGCTAAGTACAAGGTCTCATAAAATCCATATTTTCATCACTCTTAGATAAAGGGTTTAGGGAGTTGCAATCAGAACCTAAGTGATTTATCTTGCACAACTCTTGGGGACAAGGAGTTCTACAACAAAAGAAGTGCTAGATATTTTCTTTATGGAACATACTGAACATTGCTTGAATATTAGAACATGACAAGAAGGAAAAGAAGGATGAACATTGGAAAGGAGAACACTAAAAAAACTAAATATTTCTTGATTGAACTTGCAGCAGGTGGAGTATCAAGGAGACCCATAGATCCCTCGAGGATAATAGGAGGTGACATGGGCTCAAATTATTTTTCTTCTTTGGGTCATGTTCCTATTCTGGAACCACATCAATGTTCTTTGTTCCAGTAAAATAACCGAGGGTGTAACCTTTCATCCATTTTGATACTATAAGAAAGGAAAATAAAATATTGGATAGGAATGTGAGTAGGTGTCTCTTATGGAGTGACATACCATTCCACATTACCATGAATAGTCCATTCTATCGAATAAAGTTTGATATTGATGTTGTTAATCATGTTAAATTATGGGGACCATTTCTTCAAAATGAAAAAAAGGATTGCATGATTATATTGGGCTTGAAATTTTTGTGGGAGAGGACCAACTAAGAGTATCACTAAACCACTGCTCCAAATCTGGACAATCAACAAATCATTGCAGTAGTATAGGAGGTCACAGCTTAGCCCTAGAGGGAACACAAACAAACACAACCTATTAGAGAGGTCACACCCAGCCTTTAAAGCTTCCCATAGTCCACGACCAAGCCCTTAGAGGGCTAATAAACAGTCATGACATACTAGAGAGGTCATGCCTAGTCCTAAAGGGATTATAAACAGTAACAACCTATCACATCCAGCCCTAGAGGTCTTATAAATAGTCCACATCCTGGCTTAGGAATACCACAACAAGAGTCTATCATCCCCAGAGGATGTGACGCCCAAAAATAACAAATCAAGAGAGGAAGGAGGGAGATCACGACATGGTCAAGGAAACCCCATGAATTCATGAATCATCTATCAAGTCAACAAATCAGCTGATGGCTTACATAGTAAGGGTCACAAATAGGTTTAGAGGTCATAAACAGCTTTAGAAGCACCACAGAAGAACCACCCAAGATAACAACTCACAAGAATGGACACAACCTGCTAAACAGATCACAAAAATAGTCAGAAAGAGCATATTTACAGCAATGGGTTACCCAAGGAGAGGGCGCTCTTGTTCCCCTATTATTTTCTATTAATAAAAACACATTTACAACGTATCTGAACTGGGAAAGGGGGCACACCAGGAGGAGAGAACAATAGTTCAATTCTGTGTCATGCTAGCAGCAAGGAGGCTCGTCTCTCTCATCACATGGGAGTAAGAAAGGGTACTTCTAGTGTTGAGAAGTCGTGTGGGGCACCCTTGAGGAAGAGGTATCAGATTATATTTGTAGCTGAGCCATTATTGTGATCATTGGGCAGAAAACGAGTTGCTACAAAAGTGTTGGGTATTTTTATTTAATGTTGTGCAGTTGTCTACATTTCTCCTCAATCTACATGCCCAGTGAATCAAGAGCAACATGTAATGTGAGCAAATCTGAAATTTATGCAATATAGCAAGTGTTTTTCATTATCTCAATCCATTTTACAGCTCCCCAAATTGCCAAATATCCACACGATTGTTTGAATCCATTCTACATGTAAGTGGTTGTGAAAATTTATGAATCTTTATCCTGTAACTGAGTTATATCAGACTTTACATATTTCTATCAATTCTCTTCTGAATTTTCTGCTATAAATGTTAGTGGCATCTTAATGATGAATGGTCATGAAGTATTATCTGTAAATGAGTGTTGGATATCATGTGCATACATTGAGTGAAGAATTTTACAATTTATAATTACTATCAGCCATGGAAAGCCACCTACAAGAAACTCAGTCATAATTGAGGTCAGATATTCTATTAAATATACATTCAGTAGTTTCTACAGCATTATTCCATCAATCTATGTGATGAAAACTAACACCTAGTACTAAGGGTCAGTAAGTTAGAGCAAACCACATTGAGATAATGGATAATAAAGACTCTTAGGAACAAAATTGTTACATAAAAGAGGAGATACCAAATTGTACTTCTGTTTTGCCCAAATTTTTAACATAAGATCATTGAGTATTGAATTTACCTAAGAATGATATCTATCCAGTAGGCCAATGAATAGAAGCATCAAACTTCACTGGATGTTCGCAGATGGCTTGCTAGGTTGTTTTGATAATGCTCCCTTAATGCTACTTTGCTCTAGTTGAGTTGTATTTCAAATCTGGCTCTCTATCATTTCCAGCCCATGCTCATCCCATGCGGCCCATGCAATCCCAGCCCCATTACTCCATAGAATGCGCTCATCTTTTAATCGAGGATGAAGATATTTCTCTATGGGTGAGGTAAAATTATCCATTGATATCACTGATGAAGATGTCTGAACAAGAGCATTCGCAGGCGTCTATCAAAATTTTGATGTGCAGAGCATTGGTGGGCATCTGTCAAAATTTTGATGTGCACAGCATTGGCAGGCTTCTATTGTCAAAAAAATTTACCATTATATATTTCAATCTTTTTAAATTAGAAAATTTCCACCCAGGTATATGTACTTTAATAGAAATATAAATAGACAACTTAATGAACTTAATGTTAACCATTAGAGTACTTAAAAAGAAGTAAGTTGTAGGGTTTACTTAAATATAGATTTATATATCCTTATATATTTTTTAATATGTTAATAGTAATTTTTTTATATAGTTATTTATATATATAAAAATATTGGTCATGTTTATCTTTGGCTTAAAAAACCCCACATTTAATTACTAATATATATCTTTATATATTTCTATATTTTTTAATAAATTTTTATATAACATATAATAAACTCATAAGGACATAGTTAAAAAAAACTTTTCTAATTATGTTTATATATTTTGAAATATGTTTTATATATATATATCATTATATATTTCAATATATATATAAAATTGTAGGTGCCAATGATATTGTGGTAGGTAATAAACCCATTTTCAAATAATTTTTTATTTATATTTTATATATTTCAATATTTATGAAAAAAATGTTGGTGTCGTGGATATTGTGGTAGGTAATAAACCCACAAATTTATGGATAAAAAAACTCTATCTAATTAAAAAAATAATAATGTAATTAATGTGGTCAACATGTTTTGATTCATTAATAACTCTCCAATATGTGGAGAAGGCGTGCATAGTGGATTTCGCTTTCCAAGACAATTTGGGGCACCTTGGGAAGAGATTATTTCATTGTCCAAGAAAATTATCAATATTAAAATATTCCATTATTATGGGATTATGTAATAAAATATTGTTTAAGACCTATACGGTGTTTGACTTTTAAAGCAATTTGATTGGCTAATGCATAATGACATGGAATTTGGGTGAAAGTTAAAAGGCCCATTTTTGGATTGAAATTTCCTCTAATGTTTGCACGTTTTTAGGGATGATATTGGAAACATCAAAGGAACAAAAATGGTCCATGGGGTCTAAGGAGTCTGCAGAGGGACAGGGAAGGCAATAAAAATGTAATTCACGATGTGTGGTAAAATCAGCTATAACACTCTATATTGTATTGTAGCATTGTAAAACAATCTATGTGATTATGTGAAAGAGACTATGAGAGTGTGAAGTGGAATTGCAACGAGGCTACTGTAGGTTGTATCCCTTCATTTTGATGGATGGTATAATAATAAGGGACTAGAAATTTTTGTGTGGATGTATCCCATATTGGGTGAGCCACGTTATATTTGTGTCTCTATTGTAATGTGTTTAATTGTTATTGCTCCGTGTTCCTATTTTTCTAACAAATAGCCCATACTTGATATCATAAGAGAGAGAAAAAAAATTGGTTCTCTCTTTCAAACTCATCTCTTTTTGGTTGGGGTACTTTAGCTGATTTAGGTAAAATTAGTTATGCATATTTACAAGGTTTTCCTTTAGGTGCATTAGGAATTTTAGCATATAATGAGGTTTCAAAGGATTTATTAGTCAGTTGATTTGTATAGGGGGCCTTAAGAGGAGTATTTTTCTTATAGTTTGTAGGAGAGTTTCTAGGTCTAAGGTCTTATTTTTTCTACAATTCTACCTACAAATTATCATAAAATATCCTATTCTAAGTTGAATACATCTCTTACTCTTCTTATTTTTTTCGTGTTCTCATATATTCTTTCTTGTAGAAAAAGTCATACTATTTGTGACTAATATTGATCATGTCATCTTCATCATGCATCCACAACATCTCATCTGGTGGTTCAATTTGTTTGTCATCTCGTGGGAGGTATGAAAAATTATTGTTATTTTGTCTCACAGGGGGTTTTATGGGCTGATCTTTATTCCTCCTATTTATGTTCAAAATATGTGGATTAAAAGTTATTTTTTATTTGTTAGGGTTTCTCCATCCTCCATGAGGAGCACTCTTGGAATTGTGTCCTTCCACTTAAATTCTTGTCAACTTATTATATATACCTTTAATTACTCTTGACATCTAGTATGTATCCTTATTTGTCCCAGAGGTACCAACTTCATCTTTCATCCCCTTTCTTGTTTGTATTGTTAAAAATCCAGGATCGTAGAGCAATAAAAATAAACAAGATGCAAATATTAAAACATAAACACATTACAAGAGAGACATCAAAATAACTGTTGATCCTAGCTTTGTCATCATTTTTGGCAGTTAAATTACGTGTTTTAACATATGTTTTATCATCTTTTTGCATGTTTTCTGTCTTGCAGCTCACTATTCATCCCCAGATATGAATGTATTTAAGGTTTATGTAAAATCTGTTTATTATTATTATTTTACGATTTTATTGACTAAAATTGTTGTAAAATTGACATTGTCTGAAGCGAGTTTGATATATTAATTTATGTGTATATTCGTTTGTAGGTTATATAGTATTTTGTAAAAGTTAAAAAAAAGACATGCATTCAGCTAGATATGTGTAGAGCATATCCATCTCTTTTTCCATCTTACTGTCTAGATCGCTAACCAGACTACGCGTTGTTGATAACAGATTTCAGGAATTTAACTGTTGAAACTGTTCGCTGTCCATGCCTATGGGTGATGGATAAACTCGTGTTCTAGAAGACTTGCCACCACATTGCCTCTGCTCGACACCACACCACCAGCCCCCATGTTTGGGTTGATGCAATGGTTCGTGATCTAGAAGAATCACCAGCATGCTCTCCCCTGTCCAACACCACTCCACCTATCGTGCTAAAGAAGGAATAGTGTTGTACGTTGGCGTGTGATTAGTTAATGGTCATAACGGTTGACTAAATTTAGAGAGAAGTCGACCACTAAAGGTTAGAATTGCTCATATGTTTTAAACTATATATATATCAACCTCTACATGAGAGCTCAGTTAGCTAGCATTGTAACTAGTTTATGCATGTGATTTGTCGCTCTTAAGCATGCTATAATTCTATTCCATATAATAGAAGCTATATATTCTATTGTTCATGATTTCATTAGAGTAAGTGTTAGCTAGGCATCACCTGATTGCTGAGAGGTCCCCTCATCAACCAACGGTTTCTTTTCTTGTGTAGTTTCGTTACCTTTTCTTTTGTAGTTAGTTTGATTTCTAGCTTATTTTCATTTAAATTACTATAAACGTTTATTTCATTCACTTCCTGTAATGCTTTGTGAATTAGTTTAGTTTCATTTTTAAATTTAAATAGCTAGTTGCGCGCATATTTTGCTTTCAGTTTGTCATAGTTTGTTTTCAATTTGTTTTCAGTCATTTCATTTCCAACTTACTATTTTATTTACAAGTATACAGAATATCTTGCTTTCATTACGTTATAATAGATTCAATTCTGTTCATTTCCTTTTATGTCATAAGTTTTTTTTAAATTCTAGTTTGTTTCTTAGTATAATATACAATCATTTCTTTTTATGAACTATTTTAAGATTGTTTCGTTGTTAGATTTAATTATTAAGTAGGTTTATTTACTGCCTCTCTGCATTGTATTTACATGTGCATGAATTCAGCTAAAGATTAGATCATTTAGGTTACTTTCTGTTATTTTAGTTGTGCAAACTGTCATTCAGATAGCCTGTGTAAACTATCATTCAGACAAACCCTATCAGACCTGTAGTTCAGTCTGTCATTTTTTTAGTGTTTTTATGGGTTTCAAACCTGTTTGAAGCTCTGTTTCTTTAGTTTTTAAAGCATGCTTTCTCTGTAATAGTTAGATAACAGATTTACTTAATATTGAGATTAAAATTTAGGTTGTTTTAAATTGTTTATTAAAGTTTTATCCTTTCACTTTGAACATGTTTTGATTTATGTTATGTCTTGTTTCTTTTGTTTGTTTCTAATTTCTTTGACTAATATTGTTGTACTGTTTTGGAATCATTCCTTTGGATTGATTTATCTATTTTCATGAAAAACTTAGTATTAGGTGTGTTATGTTTAAGAAAGTATACCGGTACGTGTAAATTTTCCATAGTAGAAGCAATAGTTCCCTTTCTCATTGTGTGATTACCAAAAGAGACTTCTAGAATAGAACCCAAAGTTATTTTTATTAAGTTTTCTACTTGCTTCTTATTAAGCTATTTTATTAATTTTTGTACTTGCTTCTTTATTAAGTTTTCTACTTACTTCCTTATTAAGTTTTCTACTTGCTTCTTTATTAAATTTTCTACTCATTTTTAAGTTAGTCTTCATTGCATCCTAGTTTCTTACTTAAAAAGTTAGTTTTCGATAATATTCTTTTTAAATATTAAGTTATTTGTTTATAACATAAATTATCAGTCTAGTTATTGAATTATGTTTCCGATATACACCTTCTTTGTATAATTAGTTTCTGAAATCATTCAATAAATTCTAATAGAAAGGTTAGTTCTTTAGTAATTATTTATGAAATAGAATAGTGTATTTTTTATACTTTAATTTAATATTATGTTTTGGTTCAATTACCTTAATAGTTGAATTCTTAGGAGTTTGACTCGGTTTTTCATTTTGAAAGATCTTTCGATCTTTTGTTTGTTAAAATATTTATATGACACCATAGGAACTCCTCTAGCTTTGCATATATTTTGTGTCAACTCTAAGCCTACCAACCCCAGTTGATAATTATTATTAGGTGAATTAATCAAGACGATATAACACCCAACAATTTTGGCATCATTGTCGGGGAGTTTTTTTTGTAAGATAGATTATAATTCTTTATGAAGTTTAGTAATAGGCTTGTATCGGGGGAGCGGTAAGACGAGAGGTAAGAACCCGTGCATCTCTTATAACATGTGCCCCCAAATCCAGCATTAGTAGTAGCATAGTTTCTTTAGTTTGATTTTTTCATGAGCAGACTTAGAGATCCCAAGAGTAGATTTGTTAAGACATGAAAACTTATTGAAATCCCTACTAAATTTCGTAGGCGATGTAATTCACCAACTTCTAACTCACCAGAAAGGTATTGAAAGACACCTGTCGAAGGTACTTCTACCCGGAAACCTGAGGAGATCCTCTCAGGAGATATTACTGGGGAAGCCATAGAATGAGAAGGAACCTTGACAAAAGTTCCTAAGGACCCCATCCCCAAGGAATTTCAATAGGATCAGCCACTAGGAATCTCTAACCCTCCACTAGTTTTGAATCCAAATAACACAACTTTTTCACTAGTAGGAGATCTGAACTTCATTGACTTTTTTTATCCTGACAACTATATCTTTGGAATCCCCATAGATATAGTTATCTCACAAATTGAAACATCCATGATAGAACCTACTCTCCCTCCAGGGTTCAATAAAAACACGATTGATCAGAGGAAGATCTCTCCCGAAAAAGAACGTTAGTACACCCCATTATCACCTCGAAAGGAGCCTCCTAGGTATATTTACGTTAGAAACCTAGCCTATATGGAGAGACTAAGAGAATACAAATATCATGATGAAGTTAGAAATTATGAATGAGAAGGGGAAAATCGAACTGAGGCTACCTTTGGGTTTCCTATTTTAGGCACTATATAGGATGTAACTATGAAAAACATCCCTCCTTCCTCCTTACCGACTTTCTATGGAAAAAGTAATGAGGACCTAGACACATTATTGTTCGATTTCGATATTCTTTGTAGGATCTATAACTATCTACAATATGCTCAAAAACTAAAACTCTTTCCTGCTACACTAAAATTTTATGCCTTGATATGGTTCATGGGATTAGGGGAATCCACTATCAAGACTTGGGATGATATGAAAACCTCATTTTTGTGAAAATATCAAGATTATTGAAAACCTAAGGACTCTCAACATGATATATTCAAGATACAACAGCTTGAAGTCAAAATCCAGGAGAATTATCTCGAAAGGTTCGTTTATACATTACATAAATCAAAATATAGCGACCTCCAAGAAGATGCAGTACGTACACTTTTCCTTAAAGGGATATTTGTGGACTTGCTAGAAATTCTTAATCTCATGGCATCATATGATATTTCTCATAAAACCTTTGCACAAATCAGTGAGATGTGTAAAAATTATTCTAGAAGTAAGGGAAATTTGGGAAAAATATTGAGAGCCTTATAATAGAAATGTAAGAGGAAACATTCCCAGTTCAGGTGGATTTACAAGGATAGAGTTAGGAAACCTATTGGAAAATTTCAAGACAAATATATTAGGAGCAATGGGTTCCAAACTAGATGATTTACAAGACAAGAAAAGGTAGAAGAACGAGCAGCAATGAGTAGTTTTAGTCCAAGATGTAGTACTAAACATCCCCAGAGGGAATGTCCATTAAACAACATCTCCATATGTCACATCTTTACGGAGGAACATCCAACATGCAATTTCCCATCGTTTCATGGGTTGCAAGCTATCTATAAGAGTGGGGATATAAGTGAAACATCTAAGAGGCCTCCTTGGCAACCTAGAGACCAACCAGCATACCAAAACTTTCCACCACAACCCCCACTCTATTATCCTCCATACCAACCACCTTGTTATGGAGAAAACTTCCTATGGCTTGGGGTACCACAACAGACATAGTAACTACAGAAATCAATCCTTTCCCATATGCAAGAGAAACCAAACATCTAACACTAAAGGATCTCGAAACATACCTTATTCTGGATGGTTGATGTAGATCCCCGTTGAACTTTTCCACTCTCGCTTTTATTAGCAATTTGCTCTCTCAACATTCAGCAAGCAAGACAAGCATGCTATATAATTGTGTTATACCTACTCTAGCATATATAATCAATAACATATAAGCATTTAAAAGCATCCATGGATTCAATACTCATTTAAATACACATTATTAGGAAGGAAAAGATATTTTTATCAATATAAATTAGAGATTACAATGGTGACAACCTCTGTCGGCACGTCTGCGAACCGGAGAAACTGAGTCCTCCACCGGGGCCTCCACCACTTCAATCCTCCATCTCTCAATAGAAAGCTCACAATCAAAGGCAATATTGGGAAGAACACAAAGTGCTCCAAGGGACAAAGGGATGCAGACTCAAGTATAAGCTTCGGCAACAATGGACTATAGTTTTCTTGCTCTTCAATTCCTCTCCTTTCAATGTATCCAAAGGGTTCCTTATATAGTGCTTCAATGGGGTAATGGAAGGTGAAATCTGAGCGATCTCAACGTATATGGAAGTCCAAGAGACAAGTGACTCGGATCCACATGAATGAAAACTCCAAAACTATTCGGCCTTTTGCACACATCCCGATGTACGCGGGTTTGAAGTTCATATCCGCGTATATACACGAGAATTGGTTTAAAAGTCACATATAGCAAATAATGCATGTTTTTAGGGATGATCTTGGAAACATCAAAGGTACAAAAATGGTCCATGGGGTCCAAAGAGTCTGCACAGGGATAGGAAAGACCCTAAAGGTGTGATCCACCATGTGTGCTAAAATCAACTGTAACAGATGCCCCCTAATGTCTGAGCTCAAAGGGGTGATACGATGGCCGAAATACATTATAAGTCCATCCCAGAAGTGGAGTGATGAAGAACCAGGTGGAAGAACCATCCATCCAACAGTATAATACAATAATCAAACTTTGCACATAACTGCAAGTAGATATAGCAATCCCGGAAACATAAGAGTACAATGGCCATGAATAGGCATGATACAAAATATGACATGTGTGGTCATCACCGCGTAAAATATAGATAGATCAGAATATCCATGATGAAGATATACAAAGGATCATGATCTCCATGAAAGTTGAAGATATATAATGGATCAAGATCTCCATAATGGTTGAAGATATCTGACATACACTGGAATCAAGTCATGAGAGCTGAAATCTCATGAACACTGGCACGATCAAGGAGGTAGCATATATGGAATGCCACCAATTTGGAAGGTCTTCTACACAATCCACTACCAGTACATGTCCTACTATGTGAATAGAGGTGTCGAGGTCGAACATAGTAGTCCATCGTCTGATTACCAGTCATTGATGTATACCGTTAACAGACGCGAGATCACCCACCGATAATGAAAATGGGAATCAAGGTACTAGAGTGAAAACTAACAAGTGTGATAAAATGTGTTGAGGTCAAACACTTGAAAGGATCCATCGATCAGGTGACATTGATGTATTCCCAAAACTGTCAAGGGCGAGAGAACCTGCCACTGATGACTGCAAGTCTTAAGACACCCAAAAATGACTCTAGATTCCTATCCCAGAGTAAATGATCTGAATTCGATGGGATGAAATCCGCTGGAAGGAGGGAATTAATGCATCCCTCATCATCCAACATGAGGTACTCAGCAAAGCTGTATAATGTGTAAGGACTTTATCATAATCTGCATGAACTAGTATCAGTACCAGGAATGGCCGACATGCAAAGTCAAGAGAACTGAGGAATGGCCGAATCCGGTTTCAAATTCCTCAGAATAAGAGCATAAAGGCAAATGGTGATTGAATGTAGGCAGCATAGACTCAATATACAAAACCGGGACATCCCTGCAACACAAGAGGCATCGGCAGAGGCTTCATAGGGACTGGAAGCTTAACCAGTCGGTGGAGATAAACTCAGAGAAATGAGTACAGCTCCTAAAGTCAAACTATTAACCCAACCAACAGACATGATATACATCCCTCTGTTCGAAGGAAACATGACTTGACTACTGCCAAATATAACATCTTTTCCTATCCATCTTTTTGGTTTTTTTATTTTTTTTGGACTTTTTCAAATATTTTGAAAATCTTGAAAAATAATAAAAGTGCTTTATACTTACAGACTAGGAGGAGACGAGTGTCAGGGGGAAAAAAAACTAGTTCCAAGTAGCGGAACATACCTATGCTCAATGCAAGGACACATGTGTAGGATAACGAAACTCAAGGGAAAGTCCCCTCCCGGTAAAAATGGGGAATCAAGCTACAAAGGATATGTAAAATGGTTCTGCGTGGCTAGACATGAGACAACCTCATGCTATATAGCTGATAATTAAAGTCAGGGAATCCATCATAAGGCTCAATAAGGCAAGCAAAACTCATGATAATGAAATTACAACTTGACATAAAGGAGTCCTGGGGAAAAAGGCCAGCAAAAAGATCAAGAGGAGTATGAGGCTCTTGTGCAAAGTCATGGTGATACTATACAAATAACTCCCACACCCTAAGGGAAAAATGTCAGCATGGGCACCAAATGCAAAATAGGAGCTAACTAGGGTGCCCATGTATGGTCAAGCTCTACCATTCACATCATGTCACTTCTAAAAGCAACAAGGAGGTTCCATGACAAGATAGAATGGGTTCGTACCTAATGTTATAATGAAATGGTCATAAGTTCATGCAAAGTGCAAATAGATGTGAAACCTAACCTATATGCCAGTTTAGACATAATACCTAAAATTAGCAGAAACAGGTCAAAACCACGGTCGAAACATCGCTCAAAATGGACTACTACATCATCAAATTAGTCCAAAATGGTCAGAAATGGTCCAAAACTATAGAAAGTGGGTAAAAAATTTCAAAATTTTCAAAAAAAAATTATAAATAGTAAAAAATTCCAAATCATTTGAAATTTTTACCCATTGGAGCTGAAAACTTCCAATGCGAATTTCAGGAGCTTCGTTCGGCGAAATTCGACGCCATTTCTTCCAGGTAACTCGTCATGTCCTCGTCTTTCTATTTCATGCAAGTTTTGTGAATTTCCATGGTCAAATATAATTTTTAAGCCAGTCTAAAATGTTCATTTCGGCCCACGTGGATATCACATTTTTGTCGCGTATAGGGCTGGCCATATGTGGAAAAACCTCCCAAAACTGCATACATAAGCGGTTGTTTTGCAAACAATCATGTATGTGAATCTGCACAAGGTTTTTTAAGGTATATAATGACCAAAAATTACTTTTTATGTGCAGGATGGTTCTAGAATGGAGAGAGAGGGAACATGGAGATGTAAAAGAGGTTGTTCAAGGTGACTTAATGGCTCAACAAGCTCTTCGTGCATGCGGTCTATATAATCTTTGGTGTCTTGGTAGCCTAAGGGCCAAACCAAGACTCCTACATATGCTAGTAGACTACTGGGATCCAGACTCATAGTCTTTTCATATCGACGTGATGTCTCTCACTATAGAGGTAGAGGACATATTTTTTATTACTAGATTATCCCGACGGGGAGAGGTGGTGAACCTACGCTCTCGCGGGCCCGAAGATGGAATTACCATAGATGAGTACATTGCAGTATACTGTTTTCTAGACATGAAAAAGGTTGGGATTCAAATCCTAAAAAACTCCATCCAAGTACTAGGACTGAAGGCCATACTATTGGCACTCGACGGGATAGCTGGTCTAGAATCACTCCACCAAGCCTCATGGCCATTGATGTTCTATGCGGTGGAGTGTATGAGACCCATAGTGTATGACTGGAGCACTGTGTTTTTGAGTAACATGAAGCAGTAGCTCAGTGACTACAAGATGGGCAAGGTGAGAAACTTCGGTTTCAGAATCATATTGAGCATGTTATTTTTTTAGCGTGTACTGGGGCTAAGCCCTAGAGTGGACATTCCTCCACACGGAGTTCAAGATCTAGCCCAACGACGTTGGGAAAATGTTATGCGTAGACTGGGCGAAGGTAGGGTGGCTGACCCCTACCCAGTGAACTTATTTTGATGGTGGTGGTGGCAGATTATTGCCATCGATGATTATGCCTATGTGGGAATAGATTTCTGGGGAGATCCGAACATGCCTCTACCACCAGGAGTGGCATATGGAGACATAGGTAATGGATCCCAAACCCGATTTTTAAGTTTTTGAAATTTTGTTTTTGTGTTTTTTGATATATTCACTCAAAAGACATGTTTTGGTGTGACGACACATAGTGACAATCTGTCATGTGTATACAGATGTTGGACCACGGTAGCTTGACGATTTCCCTCGTCATAGACGGAGGGGAAGAGGAGATGACATCATGGGTGTGGATGCGGAGCAAATGCTCCAAAGAATCCACACAAAATTTCTACGCTTGACACACAGGGTACCCATGGCGCAAGTCAAGGACTTGCCTAAGGCCATGTAGCATCAGGTGGTTGGTGTATCATGAGCATGGGTTCAGTTATTCCGACAACTAGCTAGAGCCGTGGTGTGCTACCATGATTAGAACCGCCCTCCTCCTCCATAGGCTTAGAGACCTGAGAGTGTTTCATTTTTGTACTACCATGTATTATATTTCGGTGGCTCGGAAGCCCCATTTTTGTATTATGACACTTATGTATTATCACGTCACATTTTGGATTTTTAATGAAAAAATTTTATGATGATAAATTTTATTTATTTACATGTGTGTAAAAATGTATGTTTGTGATACGGTTATGGTCTATGAAAAAAATTCCAATCTAACACATAGTTAGCATATGATTCAGCAACTTGATTAAAAATTCTTGAAACATGTATGTATGTTATGTTCTCAAATTGTCATTCTAGCAATATCACATGTAAGAATATTCATAAGAATGTCAGATCCCTAATATGATACAATCCATTAAGTTGTTGTTGAGACCTGGAAAATCGCAGGAAACAATAGCAAGGGACTCTCCCCGGTCAATTCTCTCAACTAGCCCATGACTGTTTGGTATGGGAAATTCATTCGGTTTGCGTTCTGGCTACCATAGGTCAATTAAAAAAAATAAAGTGTTTTACATGTTGCGGCCTGGTCCACCGTACATATTTTTGTATTTTTAAACTTTAAGTATGATATGCAAGTGCATATCTAACATGCAGATTGATAAAGAATACGAGGAGCGGTCACAATGTGGTGCGCAAGTTCTTACCTCTCGTCTTAAACTCTCTCACATCTAAATCACACACAATAGAAAACAAGACTAACTAAGCTGTCCCTAGGGAGCAAGATTATCAATTAATGAGTAATATATTACTGCTCATATGTTAAGATAAATCACAGATAGCTTTTCTTAGAATCAAAACACATAAACATGAATAGATATATGCACAACAAGATAGCTCGTCGTTTGTTAAAACAGTCATTACTCATAGTGGAAATTATTATAAAATAAACCAGAGAACATTCATACATGAACATAGGTTTAGAAAGTTAGAACGATCTCATAGTTAATGAAACACAACTGAAAATGAAATAGCTCCCCTTCAACATTTTTCATTTCACCCCATTTGAACATTCCACACAGCACTTTCTCCAACAATAAAAATTGTAATTATATTATTGCAAAACGAAATAGTTCCTCTTACAACAAGTTTTTCACAAGTCTCACTAGGAAAAATCCCTTTCTTCCCTCTAAATTTCCTATATTTATACAAAAACCATACAAAACCTTTGATTTCCCCCCCCAACCGTTTTAATCTCATAGTTTTGTCATTTTGTGAATGCTCATGATTCAAACATTACGTTTTAGATAAACACTTTTATGAAAACGGGACCGGCTTGGTAACTGACGAACTGCCCAAGCTAGAGCCTTTGCTCTTTAATGATTATGCTCTATAACTCCTTGGTCCTTTTGAGATATTGTTGGTCTCATACCTTCGTTATCTTTTTTTCCTTAAGCAACAACTCTGCTTCTTTATGCTTTAGCATGCTTTGTCCTCTAGCTACATCTTCTTTGCAGCAGTAATCCTCAAATGGATCTGAGAAAATTTCCCATGTCTGTCTACGATCAAATAAAAACTCATCATTTATCCCGACTACTTTCAATAAAACATAAACCATAATACCAATAAAATGAGTATTGAAAGTAAAAACCGGGACTGTGTTTTCAACATGGAAACCTTAACTTGGTCAAAATAGATAATTCTCGGTCGCCCATGGTGGGAAAACTAAGCAACAGGCGGATAAACCTTCATCGACAAAACGGAACACCAAACATCGGACGTTTAGCTCACTAAACCACCGCAACGGTGGGTGATTAATGTTCTAAGGGTTCCATAGCAAAACCAAACATCGGTGAGATAAAACATTATAAGAGGGAATCTAAACATCGTAGGTCAGATCTACTGCAACATCGAACAGTTAGTACACTACATAGCCGCAATCACGGAAGTTATACGGTCCAAAAATTCCGCAGACTAGTCAACATTGGAGAAAAATAGAACAAAAGATCGACGAAAGGAAAAGCAATGTGGTGGATAGTCATTCTACTCTGGAGCCACAACGGCAGAACACAATCATCCCATGGCCTCCGATCAGAGTCAAAACATTCCGGAAAAAACATCGCAAAGCAAAAATTTGAAACAATAAAACTACGTAATTGGTGAAAGAAACAACTAATCATCGGTCTGTCGTTTACTGGCCTTCTAAATTTATCGTTTAGATCAAACATCCGCTCTAAAGTCCTGACTCCTTTAGGAATAAAATTATCGAATTTTAGCTCGGCTTGATGTTCTTCATCATCAATGATTTCCCCTTTGAAGGTTTCATCATTTGTCAAACATTCCAGAATCTTTTGATCATCATCAAAAACTCATAAATTGGTAATCATATCTAGAACCGAAGGTTTGAAAAGCAATTCAATAGAACACCTGTTATTAGAGGGCACAAGCCTCGCAGCTAAGGTGGCTAACAAGTTAGCTAATGCATTCTTAATTCTAGGAATCGATACAATATTAAATGCATGAAAACATTTAAGCAAATCCCATACTTCATTTTGATAAGCTTTTAAATGAGGGGAAATGCAATGTATTTGATTTCAAATCTATTTTACAATTATTTCAGAATCCCCATACACTTTCATATTTTCTACTTATAATTCAATTTCTTTTCTTAGTCCCTGAACTAATGCTTCATACTCGGCTGTGTTATTGGTGCATTCAAAATCTAACCTATATGAAAGAAAATGTTTTTTTTTTAGGATCAATCAGGACATAGCCATCTCCTGATCCTTCCAAAGTTTTAGACCCGTCAAATAAAAGCATCCAAAAATCGCCTATCACTACTGTACATGAATCAACATCTACATCTACAGCTAAGTCTACTATTTTACAATCAATTTCATCAGCCTATGAAAATTGAATGAGATCAGGCTGAGTATCTGATGTACCACTGGCTTCTTCTGCTTGATAGTTTCCCGGTTCTAGCTCAATGAAGTAATTTCCCAAAACAGAATTCACTGGTACATTCTTACCTTCTAACCGAGTGACATTGTGTTTCATGTGGGGCTCTCTTAAAACTTCAATTTGATTTGGGCTTCTTTTATAAGGTAGCCACAGATGTGACTAGTCTAAAGCAAAATATCCATTCAGCTTTGCTGACCAATCTCTACTCAAAACAAGTCCATAAGCCTCAAGTATGTCTGCTACTACAATATCAAAGAATTTACATACCTTATCATTTGAATATAAGCGAATGAGAACATCCTCCATTTCCCCAATTATCTTCACATTTTTTCTGTCCAACTGAATGACATTCCAAGTAGATGGTTTAGGATTCCCATTTATCTTCTTGTAGACTGGTAGTGGCATAACATTTACTGATGCCCCTAAGTCTACTAGACAGTTGTGCACGTTGTGGTTGAAAATTTCAAAAGTAAGGAGAAAAGGTGGAGTCTTTCATTTAGGCTTACCTCCCACACTTGCTTCACCAATTTTTCTTCTTGGGGCTGATTGTCATTGGGAAGCTTCTCCTCTGGTATTTCAAGTGCTTTCAATAACTTTTCTTTCTACTACGGCACATTACACATCTCAAATAACAAAGTATTTTCCTTTACCTTTTTTATATCCTCCACGATGTCATAATCCATCTTATGTTCTGTGAGATTCATTTTCACGTTATTGATCTTCTCTTCAATGGGCTTAGTAGGCATGTTGATCTGCTTCAGATTTTGACTGGTAATGGTAAACTCTAGAATTTTATTAGCTGAGGTGTTTTTTTGAAATTTATTTACATTCTTTTGAAGTCTCTTAATCTTCGGGAGTATAAGACTGTTTTCTTTAATCAACCCTTGGCTTCTTGTTGTCACATTCGTTTCCAAGATATCTTCATGTCTCGGATCCTTTTCGTCTTCGGTATCAAACAAGGATACTCAGTCCCATAAAACCATGGCATCATACTCCTGTTTTTCTATTAATTTATTGTTATCTTTTCCCTCTTCATCATTATCCTCAGTTAATTATGAATCCAACAGCTGATTCATTACCAATCTCATTGAATTTATCCATTGAGGACAATCTTTTTCAGAATGGGGTTGTTGGTGGAAAGTGCAAAAGTTATCCATCAATACTTTTATTAAGTTCATCGATGCAGGACTGTGTGGAGGGGGTTGGGATTGATTGTTATCCTCTTTTTTCTTGTAATAAGGCTTATAGAACTTCTGGACTTCCTTTTCCTTTTCCAAGTCTATTATTCTCTTAGAGAGCTTCTGCATCATCTTTTCCATTCCTTCGAAGTCATGTGATTGTTCCTCTTTAGGCTTAGTAAATAACAAAGATTTCTTCCCAACATTTTTTTCCCTTGACTGCGCAGGATAATCTTCGATGCTTTCCTTTTCAACCTCTACTCTCTCTGCTTCTTCATAAGTCTCTACTAGCGTAGGTTTGGCTTTCATTTTGGAAAACATGGCCAAATCGGGCCCTAGAGCTCAAGTATAATACTCAACCAGAACTTTATCTGAGGGCTTATCAATTTCAGAAAAATTCTTAAGATAAGCTGTAAATCTTTGGGTAAAACTATGCACCTTTTCTTTTCTTTCTTTATTTAAAGCGAACAGTCCGTTCATGAGAGCCGCATGAGTTTTTTGGGTTGCATATTTGATTCTAAATATCCTTTCAAAGGTATCCCAATCGAGGATTTCATTAGCAGGAAAACCAAAATACCATGAAGCTACTGCTCCTTTAAGGTGTTGAGGCCTGGAAATTCGCAGGAAACAACAGAAAGGGATTCTCCCCAGTCAATGTTCCCAACTAGCACGTTGACTGTTCGGTATAGGGAATCCGTCCGGTTTTCGGTCCGGCTATCGTAGGTCAAAGTAACAAAAACAAAGGCTTTACTGGTTGCGGCCTGGTCCACCATGTATATTTTTGTATTTTTTGACTTATGTATGAGATGCATATGCCTACTTAACCATGCAAGGTGATAAGGATGCAAGGAGTATTCACAATGTGATGCGCAGGTTCTTACCTCTCGTCTTAGGCTCACAAGCATCTAAATCACATGTATAGAAATAAAACTAACTATCTATCTATCTATATATCTCTGGGGAGCAAATTGTAATTTAATTATGAGTAATGTGTATTGTGCATGAATCATAAAGAGAAACTACAGTTAGCTGATATTTCTTTCCATAATGCATGAACGATGAAGGATATTTAAACAACCAGATATCCAATTGTTTTATGAACAGCATACATTACTCATGGTGGTACTTCCACAAAATAAACCAGAAATCATTTAAACAAGAACATAGGTTCTAAGAGTTAGAACGATCTCATGGTTAATGGACATAAACTGGAAAACAAAATAGTTCATCTTTCAGCCATCCACAGCATAACATTTGAAAATTCCACCAATCTTTCTCCAACAGGAAAACAACGCTTCTTTATTGCAAAGAGAAATAGTTCTTCTTCCAATATCATTTTTATGTCTAACTGGGAAAAAGCCCTCTTTTTCCCTCTAAGTCTATTACATTTATACAAAAAAGGAGAAACTGTTGGGCTTCCCAAAAGTACCTTTTGGGCTTCCCAACTCTTCGCCTCCCAAAAATTTACTCTTCCTCAAAGATTTACAAAATCGTTACAAATTGAAAAAAAGTGGCCACTCCTTTACGAGGAGGGTCCCACTTGGGCATCTAGAAACTTCTTCCATTTAGCAGCTTCAGAGGCTCAAATGCGCAAGGTTCCAAAAAATGAATGTTGATTTCAAATTTTTCAGCCTGGTTCTTTATAGCCTCCACTCTGGCAGCACTCAATCGAAGCTGGTCTTCCAAAAGATGCACGCTAACTACTGAATGGCCTACTTCGCTTTTCAGAATATGGTCATCAATGGCCTTAATGCGTTGCATTCTTGCTTCTTCATCCTGATGTCTTTTCTACAACATCTCCATAAATGAATCGTGGTCTGGGAAATCATCCAGCCTCTGCTCGGCCTCTACCTGGCACCGGTTGTATGTGATAAGGACTCTTCTAAAAAATTCCGTGCAGGCTCCCTTTGTCTTCTTGACTGCTTTCTTGAAATCTTATGCGGTGTTAATAGCAAATTCTATTAAGTTATAATCCCGCTTGAGGGCTAGTTTATCTTTTGATGGCAGCTCTGCTGGAGTTTCTTCATTGCTTTCCAACCTTGCCATTCTTGCAGTCAGGACCTTGAGGACGTCCTGAGATCTGTCCACAAAGTAAGATGCAGTTTCAAAGATCTCTTCCAATCGGCCATCGATCTGCAGCACTCTACATCTTTCCTCTTCAACAGCAGTCTGTAGCTACAGCATCTTGGATTTTTGGGCCAAGACATGCTCTTTGAATGGCTGGAGGTTAACCTGCTATTCTTTTGCTTCCTCCAGAGCAGTGGTCAGAGAAGAAATCTACTCTTGATGTTTCTCTCTCTGCTCTTGGGAGTGCAGCTCACTAGCCTGTAAGATGATCTTTTGTTGCTCCTCTAGTTCTTCTACCTTTTCCAGCAGCCGATCATTTTCCTCCTTCAGCTCTTGATATTCGTTCTGTACTTTCTCCAAGCATTCTTGCGTAGTCTCCCTAGCCTGTCTCTCTTCGTGGAGGGCCTGCAATTCAGCCTTAGAAGCCTTTATCTCTTTCTGCATGTCCTCATATTTCTGCTTCAGCCTATTTCCTTCCTCACTCTCTTTCCTTAAGGTGTCTTTCAACTGAGCGGAGGATTTCTTGGACTGCTCCAAGTCGGTCATCACCTTATCCATGTTATCTTCTGAGGCGTTGATTAGTGCAACCCCAGCTCTTAGGGTGAATCTTGGATCTTGGTCTGTTCCCAACATAATAGCCGTATCCGTGATCATTTTACCAGGCATATCTCCTATTTCAACCTTCTTTTTTGTTCTCTTTATTATCCTCTTTGTAGCCCTGTCATAAAACATAGTGTTAAACTCAGGGATTTCTTCTCCCTTTTTCTGCAAAAAGGGGACCAACTTCAGTGTGGGGACCATGGGTGTGCTGGAAGTAGGTACTTGTGGGTCCTTAACCTCAGGGTTATCCACATCCTGGGTTTGCCTTGCAGTTGTTTCAGAAGCTGACTGCTCTGTCTGTTTCAACTTTAGCCTTTCATCTTCTTGATTTTGAAGCTCCTCATCCAGCTTCGTTTTCTTTTCTTCTTCTTCTTTCTTAGATGCTTCTTCTGCTTTCTCAGCTTCTTCCTGAGCAGCCTTCCTTTTCTCTTCTTCTTCTGTGTGCAGCCACCCTGCAGCTTCTTGCACCAATCTCTGAGCTTCCTCATTTCTCTTTTTGGCCTCTTCATCAGCCTTGGCTTGTTCATCTCCCTTCCCACCTTTTGTGGTGATCTTCTTCTTAAACCTTCTTCTCAAGGCTGTCATGTTTACCGCATTTCGGAAGATGGACTCCTCTCGATCCCAATGGTGGGCATACTCAAAATGCATGTTGTGCTCTTTATAGTGTTCAACCACTTTGCCATGAGTATCATTTCTATGGAAGGGCATCTCTCCAAAATGGAACCTTTCCAGTTCTTCTACAAATTCGTCAGCCTTTTTCACTCTGGTGAACTTGTACCTTCCTAACACGAAGGGAAAAGGAGGATAAGCAGTCTTCTTATGCTCGAACATAAAGCTGCCTATTCCATCCAGGAACACTTGTCTGACTGCCTCCTTATGGATAATGTAATCAGTTGTGTATTTGGGCAGCAGGGAAAGTGCTCTCGAACCTCCGAACATCTTGAAGTACAAGCCATTTTCAGTCAAATAGTAGTCTGCATACTCCTCTATTACTTGTAGGGCCTCCTCCGACATACAATCACACTCCTTCAGGAAAATGAGTGTGTATAGAGGCATAAGGAAGTGTTCACAAAATTCTCTATAATGGATGTGGTATTTATGTGCCCACAATGGTTTATAGGCAGCATAGACAAGCATTCTTTCCCTGTCCCAGATGCACCTGAGACCAGGGAAAGGATGGTTGCATAATATGAAGTCTATCATTATGGAGCTCATATAGAATTCTGATCTTTTCTGGGACTCTCCTCCCAAGGCTGAGGCCAAGCAAGAAGAAAGACTGTTTGAGACAAGGTTGGCCCAGTTGAAAATTGTCCCCTGGGTTGCAACATGAAAAATGATGGGTATCCACTCCAACTTTAAGAACCTACCATGTGCTCTTCCAAAAATCCGGTTCAACATTAAATCTATGAACCTGTAGGGAGCCCTTAAGCTAGCTGTATCGTAATCACCTGTCGGTCTGTATCTGTAATGTTTTCCTTGCAACATCATTTTTTAAATGTCTCCACCAGATCCATTCTAATGTTGCTTAGCCAATCATCAGATAAAAAGACTTGGGCTTCTGGCAGGTGGTAAGCGAGAGCTACATATCCAAGGTTGTATGCAGTATAGCCATGACTTTCAACATTTTCCAAAATCATTGTTGTGACATCTGCCCGGGGCAGAATCCATCTGATTACCTCAGAGCATGGGAACAACTCTGGTCTGGTGGCGACCTTCATCAGTGAAGATCTTTCTATATTGGCATATATGGACTATTCTTATAGGCCCATGTCAGGAACCTCTCTACGGGTGATCAATCTATATACTTCCCCCCACTAGTATTCAGGTTCGATACCAGAAATGCACTTAGTGTCTTCATAAATGTATTCAGTTTTAGCGACCACTTCTACTTCTGGTTCTTCTTCGACCACAGGGGCCTTCTTCTTTTGTCTCTTCGACATTGTGAGCTCTTCTTGTCATAAAATTGTAACATTAAGCCCTTTTGGCTGAGTGACAAACTTGTATACATTAATGTACAGTGTGCCATTTCTTCTCTATTTAACATAATAGCAATCAGTTAATGAAGCACATATATGCATGTATAGCCTGAGATGGCCTAACCAACAGAACTATTAAAACCCGATGTGCAGTGTTCAGTGACTTAGCTTATATCTAGCATGATGAACAGATTTATATACAGTAAATGTGCAATCTACCCCTGCTGTAGGATATTTAAACAATTCTATCAACCAAATTCAAGACGGCAATAAATATACATTAATATGCAACAAATCTCGGCTCTCTGCGCATGCCATGGTCATTTAGCTACGCGGGAAAAATAGTAGTAACTATGAGGTTTTTTCAACGGCGCCACGCCCACACACTAAGAGTAATGACATATCCCTTTCAGCAGGCTAGAGGTTTGACACCAAGCTCAACTGAGGTCGTGCAGAACCGCATGTTGAAAATGATTGGGGTTCAAAAGACACAGAAGCCCAAAATCAGTACAAACAGTCCCGAACCCCCAAGGAAATCCACGTTTCCTACCCACCATCATTACGCAGGGTGGTTTGGCACAGAGAACGTAACGGCTGTCTGCGCCAAACCCCCTCACTCTCTATGCACAGGGTTACAGAAAGGACGACCGTGAAATAACACGCCCTACGGGTCACAAATGCCCACCACTGCGAACAGCAATACCACAAGAAACTCCCCGATATATAGATGCAATCACGCAAAAAATAACCTAACCATGGTAAAAAACGTCCACACTACCAGCTATGTTATAAATCCCCCACTATATACGCATGAATACAGGGTCGAGTAAACAGCCAGGAAAACAAACCACTGTAGCAAGCATAACCATCAAACATTCAACGGAAAGGGAAAGGAAAACGAAACCTACCTGGCATTGATGTGTAACCGGGGTGTATGGCGGGAAGATGATAGTTGGGCTTCCACAGTTGCCACCTGAGCACGGGTACCAGCAATAGGGTCCAAACAAGCTCGAGCACTCGATAGCACGACAATGTTAGCGCATGGCGGTCAAAAGAATAACAATAGAATATATATAGTCAACCACAACGGGCGAACAAATATCGGCTGGCGGAGAGCTTTTGAATCGGAAGATGAAAGCAAATGCCCTTCCGCAACGGCGGATAATCAAAACGCCAAGCCATCTGCAATGAGAAAGTTAAGTCGGAAGCAACACGCATGCACATCGGAAGGGCCAGCGTTTCTTTCATCCGCAATGGTGGAACAGTAAAGCACACCATCTTCCGCAACGACGGGACTTAAGTTGGAAACGGAAAGTCTAAGAGATCAACGAGGAAAAGGGCTCGACAGCCGCAACGGCGGAGCTAACAACAGGTCCGACCTTCCGCAATGGCGGGCTTAAAATGACTCAAATGGCCGAAAGGAGAAAACCTCCAACAGCCGCAATGGCGGCAGCTAAATACTTACGAGCTCGATGTGAACAATCAAAGCAAGAGAAAAACTTCAAGCCATAATCGGGAGAGATTGTGATTTACCGTCCACAATGCCGGAAGGGGAAGGATCCCCGCAACCGCAAGGGCAGAAGCCCACGATTGATGGAAATGAAAAATGGACCTGAACCTCAAAGCATTGATCGGAAAGGGAAACGGTTTTCCTTCCGCAACGGAGGAGAAAGAAATGATAAAAGTTCTGATGCCAAAACACAAAATCAGCCGATGAAAATCAATCGAAACGGGAGAAAAGTGAAGTTAAAACCGAAAGTCTATCCGCAACGGCGGAGAAAGAAATGACAAGTCCTTTCAATTCAAACATGTTATAAATGCATTTAACAAGAGCAATGAAGTTTGATCAAACATTGTATTTTTTCAAGCGTTAAGCAAGTAGTAGATCAATCCAAACATAGGAAAATAAAAGAAGAAAATCAACTAATCCAAAGAAAAGGATGGTCCTAATATTTTTTGGAATTTTGGGAAATTGTTGCAGCTGCAACAATTGGCGACTACCTGGTGAACCCCAGATCTCTGAATTAACTTCTTCCTAGAGCAATACCGTCTGAATAAAGATGAAATCTTCTAGATGTTTGTATCCCTAGGATGGGCAACTTAAGCATTTAAACCATTGAGAAGTAGTCCATTCTTTGGGAAATGGTAACAACAGAAATATTGCGTCTGCATAACTCTTTTGAGGCCTAATAAATGAGGTTGATTTTACCCGTCCTTAGGTAGTTTCAGGCTTGGACGCCATAGGATTGTGATAGATAGCAAACAGCATTATCCTTTTGTTCCTCATTCCCATGCCAATTTCACTTTGGTGCCATTTGAACTTTAGTTCTTTTGAGTCCTCCATTTGCCTTTCTTACTGAATTTTAATTCAAGATCCTCTATCCCATAGTGTCCTTTTGTGTGAGCGTTCTATTTCATGTTTCAGCTCACGGACGGAGAGGATCTTTTGGCAATTTAGTACTTATGCTTTTGATACTTTGTTTTGATATGTCTTGTTTCTTTTAAGGATTTTTACTCTTGATAGCTTTTAGCTTTTCTGAAACTATGGCATGGGATCATTTATATGTGATATATTTTTTACCTTGCTTCGTTTCTGTGGGTCTTTCGTTGTCACCCCCTTGGATATTTAAGATGTGAAATGGATGGAGCCTCGAAATAGTATTCCAGACCTCTTTACTTCCGAGTTATTTACAGGGGTTAAATAAGACTTCAATGAGTGCATGGCCAATTAGGAACACTGCTACTAGAAGACATTCTATACTTTTTAAAGCACAGTCTTCTACTCAAGATTTCAGTTAATAAAGAACCCTGATGTTTCCATTGCAACCAAAAGTTTGCTTCTTTATTCAAAAACAGAGCAATAAAGAAAACAGCATCAAATCAAATAATCAAAAGAAAACAACATCAAAGCATCAAAGAAAAACGACATCAATTTATTTATGTACAAAGCAAAAGAAAAGAAAAAATTTTCCCACTCCTGAATATCTTTAATCTTAGGGAGTTAGAGGGTGGGCTGGATTATAGACATGAGACATCTAACCATGGTCTAGTTCTGCTATTTTTGAATTTGAACACATGTCTACAATCCTACATTCATCTTCATCATCCTGAGGAAGTTGAAGGAGCTCAGGCTGATAGTTAATCTTAGAACTGGCTTTTCTTTCTGTAAGATGTCTTATTTTAAGCTCAATCAGATAATTTCCCAGGATAGAATCAGCAGATTCATTTCCCTTTCCCAGTTTAGTGACAGTATGCTTCATGTAAGGCTCTCTCAAAATCTTAATCTTATTTGGGGTACCCATGAGAGGCAACAATAAATGAGACCAATCTGA
>LPNX010738720.1:0-22705 GCA_001517045.1 Pseudotsuga menziesii
AAAATAAGTGGTAGTTAGGTTGTGATTGGATAACTCTAGCATTATAGGAATAATAGGAAGAATATGAAGATAACATGTAATTAAGCATAAATATCTAAAAAAATACAAAGAACAAAAAAACATTCTAATCCATCTTCCATTTTATAACTATCTCTTAACCTTAACCATGTCCCATGCCCTATCCCCATCCGACCACAAAATATGTACTAGCCTTATCAATTTAGAAGTCTACACACATACAAGACAATAAATTCTAACATATGCTTCAAATTTGAAGCCTTCAGAGCCCTTCAAAGGCCATTTTAAACATCATAGAAGGACACAAGGAATTTTACCTGCAAAAAAATTTTAGTTTCATTTCCATCACTTCAATAATGAAATTGAGGAAGCCTCGGTAAATTTACAATAGAAGGTCAGCTACAAAATTTGCCTATCCAGGGATTTAGTGCACTATCGGAGATTCAAGACCCGAAGTCTTCCCAAGTGCCCTTGATTAGTTAGATCATGGATGAGGATCTCAGTCCCAATCGACACGGACCACAGTGGACCACTAGGATGCCTAGTGCCAAGTTCAAGTTTGTGAGTCACGATTGTAAATCACGATTCAATGTTCACTTTCAAAGCATTTAATGCCATTAGCATGCATTAATGACTCACCAACTTCATTAAATCTTGGTATGAGATGATGCCACCTGCCAACTCGATTTTCTATTTGTCATCTTATTGTTCACCGAGTCACGTGATCTCACAACTTACAAGTCACTTGAGTATTTGAGTATATGATGTGAAATTAAATACTCATATGAGTCATACCTATGGATGGTGAATTGATTTGATAACCCTCCGCTGTCAAGGATCTGTAAGGAAAAACTAATGGTGTTGCATTTGGGGTTACAAATTATAAGTTGCAATTTGCAATGCATTGAGTAATATTTGCTATATTTGAACCTAACCTAGTCCAATGGGTATGTAAGTTTCCAGAGCACGGTTTCACCTAGTGCTATACATTTCTATTATGACCACCACAAGATTGGGATGAAGGATCTTTGGTAGCAGGCTAGCAGCACGCCGCCCTTTGTTTGTGCTCATGAATCATATCCTATACTAGTTAGTCCAAGATTCTAGGATTTATTCCAGTTTCCATTCATTTACTGGGGTCAGAATCATTTGAATCAGCACTCCCAGTCTCCCATGGTCCACCTACGCTGCTTAGTGTACCTGTCTCATTGGAGGAAGGGGGTTAGGAAGTAGAGACAAAGGCAACTAGAATGGAGGGCCAACTAGAGAGAATGGTTGTACAATATGCATATAGTCATCTATGAAAGAAATGAAAGAATTTGTCATATACCTAACTGAGTGTTATCATTACTTAATTTTTTGGGATGCTTACATGGTAACTCTTGCGCCTAAGTTGTTTATGAGGGTTTCCTATGTCTACAATGGCTACGATTTAGAGAGGCTCATTCGCATCATTATAGCACCTGTGGGTTTCTCCTGCAAATATTGCTATTATGTCTCCCCTCCTCACTCACCTTACCTTTTGTCTTGAGTCTGATTCTTCTTCTTTTTCTTCCTCCCGTGGGATCTCTAATCTATGCCTTGAGTGCTGCCATAATGAAGAATGATCTCTGAAAGTCTCTAGAGACCTGGGGAAAACAATACCCAGTTTTCCCTCACCTGTACAGATATATATATATATATATGTTATGTAGAAGCAATTATAAAATGTTTCTTTTGTAATCATGTGAAATACAAAAACATGCATTCACCTACCTCAGGAAAGGTAAACCAACTCAGGAGCACTGGGATATTGTGGATTTGAGATGGCGTTGCTTCCAATCATCTTTCTGTAGAAGGAAACAGTTGAACACTCTAATTCATCATTGTTTTCTGTGGTGGGAAACTCGAAGGTTCCACCTTTTTCAGAGGTAGGAGAAAGAGAAGCAAAGGTAGAACGTTGGGTAGGATGGATTGAGCTTCCCCGAACTTAAAGAGATTGGTGAAGTCTGTGAAAAAAAACAATATTTTGGGTTTACGAGTATAGGACAGTTGGAGGTCAAAACTCAGACTCTCAACTCTCCAATTCTATGCTTCAATGTCTCCCAAATTTCTATTTCCTCCAGAAGATTATACAGAGCTAAGATGTTGACTTGGTTGTCATGAATTTATAGGTATGTATAGCATTTTACACTTGTGTAACATTTTATATGTGGATAAAATTTAAATGTGTTTCTTGTTGGAGTTCTTTCTGGTTCTATAAATATAAGGGTTTAAAATTTCTCCATTCAAAATGTTGTTTAAAATTTGTAATGTTATGTGATTGCATTTCTTCCAGACTAAGTCTCGAATGCTCAATAGATGTAACCTTTAAAAACCCAATATTTAAATGAAATAAGAACCAAAATAATGTAAACTTTTCATTGTCTAGGACCACAACTTCATTTGGGAAGAGGAGAAAGAAGAAAGAGCCTTGTATTTGAGTTCCAAATCTGTCAATGTTATTTATATGTCGTGAATTGTAAACATTAGGTTGAAAGAAAGAACAATATTTGAATATAAGTGTTTGAATTGTTCCAATTTTCTTAATGAAATCCAATAGTTGAAAGGATAAAATATTTAACAACCGACATTGTAAATGTTGTAGACTCTGACCCCTTCATTTTCCTATAAACCTTCTAATAATG
Source organism: Pseudotsuga menziesii (assembly GCA_001517045.1). NCBI lineage: Eukaryota > Viridiplantae > Streptophyta > Pinopsida > Pinales > Pinaceae > Pseudotsuga > Pseudotsuga menziesii. The sequence goes on from LPNX010738720.1 coordinate 2,685, forward strand.
GAAACAAGAAGTACAAATTGTCTACCAATATATTTAAACAAGAGAATCCCTCGATGGACATTCATGAATGAGGGACTAGGAGTGCAATGATCTAGCGAAGAACATGATTTCAACATCCTCGTTGTCGCAAACCTCCCAAACGTGTGTTTATGATTCATCTTCCTTGTTGACTTTGGTAGAAACTAGACACCCAACTTGTAGTGATATTTGTTGAAGAATTTAAAGTTCTTCCTTATAGTGGACTAATAAATACTTAACCTTTTTGATAGTGCTGATAAACTCAATATAGATTGGAGGGACTATCCATAACCTACCTAAAATTGGGGATTTTGTTTGATCACTTCGAATTGGGGTATAAACTCGATATACATTGGAGGGACTATCCATAATCCAGCTAAGTTTGGGGCCTTTGTTTGATCACTTTGATTTGAGCATGTGGGGAGGACATGATTTAATTCTAAAAATAACTATTGAATTTAGGGTTAATAAAAAAAATTCTTCGTGAAAGAATTAGGTATTACATTTTGGTGTTTTTCTTTTAGGTAGGCCACCAATAGAGCCACCATCAAGCTGAATCGATCCTCCATTCAAAGGTCCTTCCAAATTTCAATGCCCTATTTTATCAACGACCTAACAACCAAGTATTTTTCTGGCTAGACAAAATTGTCCCTTATCTAAGTTCAATAACATATATGCTGCAGGGATGTGGAGAGTACATGGTTTACATCACTAATTGCATGTAAATGTTGAATCACTCAAGATTTTTTCTTATTGTCATTGTTTTTCTATACATTTTTTTTAATAAATAATAAAATTTTGTTTTACACTTTAGTTTCAAATGAAAAAAATAATTTAGTTTTACATGTCAACATTGAAGGGTTCAATTTCTCACAACCCTTCAAAGTGAAATGGGACCCTACCCTTCAAATTTGATCTCCGACTCTAACGCATACACCACAAGAGACAAACCACAACCAAATACGGACACACAGACAAGATACAGACGAGCAGCCAAATATAGATCTTAAATGGTCAAAATTATCACTTCTTGTAAGAAATACAGCCAGCCAGTTCATATGGTTCAGAGGTGGCAAAATTTGAGAGCACAAAATGTCGATTTGCAGATGGAAACAGAAGCAGATCGCAGGGAAGCCCTGGCCGATGGGTTTGTGTGTACGATTTTAGCTAAGCTTTTAGTTCGGGATATTGCGAGAATGAGGATTGTCTGCAAAAGATGGAATTCTCTGTTATCTATGGGCGATGCCTTAGTAAAGAATCTATCCATATTTTTCAGTCAATTCCATCTCTGGATTTTTTTATTCAACTTGGTCGTGGCTCCTGAAATCCGGAAAGGTGGGTCATAGAATTGGGAGATAGTGGTTTAATATTTACAAATCCCGTTTGCCCAATCACAAAATCCTTGTGGATGCATGCCAGAGCATCTGATGCTCTCATAGACGGGGAGATAGGTTAGATATTTCTATAGGAAATCCTGCGACCAGAACCTAGAGACCACTCCCTGGCCCTGCCCATGCTGACCCAGGATGGGATTTCATTCCAATGACCTTCGATTTTACCTCAAGGCGTTTCACTATCCTGCTGGGTGAAAATAATGCCGATGTTTTTTGACAACGATGTGGGAATTCAATGGTTCTGAAAATTTATGATTCACATTCCAATGTTTGGACCAAGACTTCCATGAATGTTCCCCGCTTCATTCAACCTCATGGAAAAGGTCTCTGTTTCAAATGAAACATTTACTAGGGAATCGAATAGAATGCCATCTATTTCATGGTAGCATTCACTATTACAGAGAGAAGTTGGACAGAAATTACGTTGCAAGAGGATTGCACAAAAGTCTTCTATGACCCAACATCTCTTTATTTAAGTGGATTCCATGGGCGAGTGGTGTTAATACACAAGGGAGACAAACCTGGCTGTATGCACATGTGGAGGTTAAATGAAGGCCAAGGCACTGCAGAATGGTGTGAAGTCCATGATATAGGCAGCCCATAATGCAATACATTTTATTAGGTGGTAGCAAACAACAGGTGGGAAATGATGGTTGATGGGGAGGAGAAAATATATTTGTGCAACCCAGAGATAAAATTGACCAAGAAAGTTTCGTTATGTGGGTGGCTTGGCAGATCAGAATGATCCTCTCTATAGTTTCTCTCAGCTTCGAATCCAACAATGTTTTGTGGCATTAGGTACTGAGAAGTTTTTAATCAAATAATTGATCTCTCATCAAGCAAAGGTACCTGCATTTCACACTAGTTCACTCATAGGACCATGGTTTCTCATCAAGCCTTCGATGTTATGAAATTGATCTTTGATGTATGAAAATATTTTAAATGTGTTTAATTAATGGTAATAATCTCAAGGTGCTTCTTTTTCAAGCAGAACCCCGTGCGTATTAGGCTTCTTTTTCCAAGGAATGTCGCAATTTTGTTATTGCAAGTCATGTTGATTTTATTATACTTTCGATAGAAAAGGCCAGGACGAAAACCTCTTCTTCTCCTTCATTCTCTAGTTTTCCTCCTCCACTTTCTAGTGTCCCTCCTCCATTGAAAGCCACACTTTCACGATCCCGTTGGAAAAATGGCCCAACCCTAAATCCAAATCCAACTTTCTACAACCCTCTTTTCGCTATCTGGAAAATTGCAGCTTTCCTCTGGTCATTGCCTCCTTTTGATTTAGAGATGGCCTTACCGGCTTCCTCCTTCTCTGCTAAATAACTCGTAAGAAATTTAATACTGTCCCTATTCTCTTCTGTTAAACTTATAACACTATTCTCTAACTCTTTTTTTCCCTCCTATTATTTTGCTCGTAATCCCTAAACATTGCCTCTGTTGACTCAACAAGCTTCGACACAGCCCTTTCCCTAGCTAAGGAGGCCTACACATACCCATCCATTTCCAGATATTCATGGAGATTATTTGAAAACTCATTTTGGTCTTCGCAAGATGATTTGGGGTCATCTAAAACAGATTATGTTGTTTGTGAATTCTGTGACTTTTGAATCTTTGATCATCAAGCATCTTCATTATTCTCTCGAGTAATTCATGATCTTTGGAAATGCAAATTGCTTGCTCAAAAAATATGTGTTTCTCAAAATCATTAGATAATCTAAGTTCCAAACCATTGACCTTGCCTGTAGTTACTTTGGCAAATTCCTTCAAGAATTTAATTTTCTCTCTCAAGCTCGTCCTTCTGCTTTGAAATTTGATCAAACTTGTGGGAAAGCTCTTTCTTTTATTTGAGAGCTTCGTCCCTTTTATTAATTGCATCGGTTTCCATTATATCAATTCATTTCAACATGCAACACCTGTAGCATAATTTATCTATTATCCATCCAAATTGGTACACAACAAGGGATCTTTGCACGAAGGTAGAGTTGATTTCTGGTAGGGAAACATATACCTTCGTAAGTTATTGCCATTTCTATTATAAACAGATTTTTTGATTTCCATCTACTAGTCAAATGCAACACAAGTAAAAAACTATAAAACCTTTAGAAGCAAATTAAAGAATCCTTTAGCCCAACATTCAGAGCCTCTCCCTAGCTAAGTACACGGGGCCATTTAAAAAAATCCAGTAGCTTTATCCTCTAGCTTGAAGAGTTTCTGGAAACGGCCTAAAATTTCAGAGGCATTTACAACCTTCCAAAAACAGTCCTGAAATAGTTTTCAACATTTGAAGATAAGATAACTTATTTTTATTAATGCCCAACAAACTGGAAATGGTTTTTGGACTTGTAGGAAATAGTTTCCAATATTCCTAAGTTCTAACACACAATCCTTAAAACTAGGGCGAAGTTATGATCACTTGTTATGACTCAATATCCTATGACCTGCTAGGAACAAAAGTTCAGACAGCAAAAGACCTGCGAGGAAAAAAAGCTCAGACAGCAAGAGAAGAAATGCTAATCTATAAACAAAATAAATTGTGAAAGATAGAAAAAGACAATCCTTGTGATAAGCTACAGCTTAGGATTTGAAAAATGTAAATATAAAACATTACACTATGGGCTTGCAAAAATAATACCTTGAGATAAGAAAGTTTCATGCTTCCATACACAACCCCCACTGTGAATGTAGAGACACGTGCTACATGCAATTGAAAATACACTAAGAATCCAATTTGTCTAAAAAGAATAGCAATATCTGTTCTTTTATACTCTCATAATGCTTTCCAGACTTCTCTACAAAAGAAAAACATACCAAATACATACATACAAGATCATGGCACCTAAAGTTACCATAAAATACTTCTCGCGCTACATTTCAGGGATCAAGCCCCTTAAATAAGGTCAACTCCATTAATAAATCTTGGACAAGATTTCGAGACGTCAAAGTAGGTGAAAATTTGGACCATGATACTAGGCTATATATAGGTAAGTTTTGCATCAACTTTGTAAAACTTTGTCAGACTATGCTTATACTTCACAGAAGCCAATATATTATATACATATATATATATATATATGTATTCTACTTCAAAGGAGTGATGCTAGTAGCAATCTTCATATACAATAAGATTTAAAACTATAAGGCCTCTTGCAACCACCCATTTCAGGTTAGTCCCATCTATCAAAACCCTCTATTGTGGATAACATTTAAATTTCTGATAACCAAACTTGGTTTTTTCTTTGACATTTGGTTTCCCATACCAAAAGAAGGCACATGCATTTACCAAAAAAACCAGCAGTTCAAGACCAATAAGGCATCCTGAAGTCCATTTGCCTTGATAGGGCTCTAGACAAATTTGATAGCGTTTTCATTGTCATATTATAAAAAGCCTAGAAACCTCACAATACATAGGTACATTTCAGAAGTAATGATGCACCGTAAAGTTTATTTTAAATTGACACCATTATAGAGGAGCCAGAAATCTTATTTTTGCCACATTTGCATTGAATTGAATTTAGCATGGTGAGTACAAGTCTCTGGACTATGGCAATATTTTCTATGATTGGATTTGAAAACCGTTAAAAAATTGCGGGCTTGTTAACCTCCTTTCACTTGCAACAAAACCATTTAAGGTGCCTCAATGGGCTTACGTGAGGCCAGCTGTTGCTTATCAGACACACTTGCATCTTTTCTATTGTAAAAAACCTATTGATGCTGAACTTTGAAGGAATCTCAAGACTCAAGATTCCAGACCAACAATAAATGGTACTGATATTGGCCACATGTAAATGTAGAAACAAATCTAGAAAAAATTAATATAAATACTTTAAACATTTGCATCTTCCCTTATTAACCAACTATGAAAACATGTGCCTTAACACCCTCTTTGTTTTCAGTATCAACTTGTCAATTTTATGAGTACCTAGAGCCACAGACACTCTGAATCTTTAGAAAGAAATTCAATCAATGAATCTAGAATATTTTTATGGTTGGATATTAGATTAGATTTTTGATATTGAAACAACAAACAGATGAGGTTTGCAAGGCATAATTTGGATATTTTTTTCATGTATCACAGTTAAAGTCATATGTCCAAGTCCTTGCAGCATTCATGTGCATATTTCACATGCCAATTAGTCAAATGGATACTAATGTATCAAAATTACACCTTCGAATTGTAGACATTGAAATATTACGAGTGTGCCATTTTTCCTCTGATCCTTTGTAAGGGACCATGTCAAAAAATACCCAAAATATAATTTCAATAGAACAATAGTGAAAAGTAACTAGTTTGTTTAAATATTAGTTTTGAGATTGCACCGAGTTCTTGATAGATAAATTCAACTGGACTTACTCATGTGGTCCATTCTTATAGTGAATCTCTCTTTGAATGGGTTTACGTAAGTGTCAAATCTTACTGGAGGTTTGATTGCAATTGTTAAATGGGTGAAGATGACAAACTCTGCTCGATAATTTTTCACTTTTATCAGACAAAGTAACATTTAATTGCTGGAAAAAGTAACATTTGGGGAGAGTTCTACATGACAATTATGCTGAAGAAAAAGCTAGATGATTATCTTGTCAGAGATGACTTTACAAGAATTCGACTTTGATTTTCTATGAAAACATTCTTGCAATAGATTTTATTGATAGAGATGTAGTTCCTTATGGTTTTCGATACGTTTAATGTTGTTGGCAGTACCTTTATCACTAGTTTTAGTATCATTCATACTTATTAACCATTCTATATTTGAACCCCTTCAGAATGTCAAATTAATCATATTCAAGCACTCAAATTTTGAGGACATTTAAAATTTAATACATATTCTAAGAAAAAGAAAGGAGACTCAGTTGCAAGAACCACCACTCTCAAAAAAATGGATCAGGTGAAGATTAAATATTCGAAAAATCTAGAAAGGCTTCTGTTTAACCCCTCCAAGCAGCTACTCACCTTTTTTTTCTCCTAATGGTGGATTGTATACAGTTTCATAAAGAATGGGAATACTTTACCACCATGGAGGAGTGACTAATCAGTAGAAAAGTCCATGAAGAGGAACTATGTCATGACTCCATAGTGCAAAGTAAGACTGTCAACTCTGCAACAGCAGGAGCTTATTTGCAAGACAATTAGGACATTCCATTAAAGATGTTGCCAAATATTGATGGAGATATCAGTCAGCAGAGATGAATCCATTTCAATTTTTTCTAAGCCTATCAACATCCAATTTCACTGGCTGGATGACAGGTTTTTTGACTATCTGTTGTCTGCACACACAGAGGATAGACAAACATAGAAAAATAACAAACAGGGAGAAACCGCTCCCTTATAGTGATTATCATTAAGACTACTATGGGAAATATGGCTCTTGGGCCCAATGTAACCAACCTCAATGGTTCCATCTACTTAGAAGGTTAATTTCAAGGATGATGCACAGGTTCCTATGGAATCTAGAATGTCTATACCAGATCTTTAAGTTTTAACCAAAGATGTTTGTGGATTGGGGTAGTAGATATGCTTGTAGAGTTCACAGCTTGCCTCTTCTACTTGTCTCAAGGCTGAAGGAAATTCTCATTAAGCATATTGAAGTGGAAGCAGGTATCTGCTGTACCTTTGTGAAGACAAAGTAGTGATTGGAATTGGAAAATGTCCACCCTCAGCACAAAGAGTGATTCTGATCCTTATTTTTATCTTGTACATCTCTTTTTCCCATGGTCAAAAGATGATGATTGTAAAATGACATGACATCCTAATATATGTGTAAAGGGTCTAAGCCCAAATGGGCTACACATCTTAGTACTGCTCTGGAGTGTTTTTTTCACTTAGATGAACTTAGATCCTAGTGATCTAAATTTGTCTAGGTTTTTTCACTCAATCCTCCAAAGCCATAAGTATGCACTAATGCATCTTACCCCAACATGGTCTCCGAGTCCTTACTTCTAATGTCATGCATTACTAATGTCACCATGTTTTTTGTATTTTTGGGTTAGTATCTATTCCTTGGGAGGTAAACATTATAAAATTCTATTAAAATGATTAAAGGGGGCATCAAACACCTTAGAATACATCATGCACCCCTTTAGACCCCTCATTTAACCTAGCACATCTCTTGGAGATAATATACCATAATTTTTGCATGTTGGAGACAAATTTGAGCGACTTTAGGAAGTTGGTAAAAGAGAATATTCCCTAATTTGCCTCCTCTGAATGAGGTGTCATTTTTTATTGGATTTGGTCTCAATCAATCACTATTTTTCCACTCCTAGTAGTTTATTTTATAGGGTATTTATTTTATTAAAATACAATGCTGTAAATTCATCTTGTATATACACTAAACAAGTATCATTCCAATTCACGGTTGATTTTTGCATTTGTGAGTGCTGCTATTTCAATTCTAGGTGAAAGAATGTTCAGGGCCTTGCAAAGCTTCTTCCTAAAGTTTGAAGCAAATAAAATATTACATTACTAAAGTATGCTCTTTAAAATTAATTGCTTTCAATAAATGGCATCTCGCTTTAATATGAATTTTTCCTTTGTATATAGAGGTTTTTTTTTTGTTCTGTATTCAATATTCTGAAAGCTTTAATTTCTTTTAAGAATATAAGTTATGACTAATGTCTTTGGTATTTGTGACAGAGAGGAGGCAAGAAGAGGCTGGATGAATCCATGACAAGTACCTTGATAGAATTCATGTAAACTCATGAACTAATGCCAGATTCATAAATCCTTTTATTTGTCACGCTATTGAATATTTTCTCAGTCAAATAGTACAGTTGATATAAATGTGGATAGGTGTTTTTTACTACCTTGCTTGAGATTTTTTGCTAGAAAATGAGTGTCTTACCAGATTACCCCTAAAATCTTGCAGGCAATTGTTGAGAAGGCAGAGAAGAGTGACATACCAGACATTGACAAGAAAAAGTAAGTACTTATGTATGAAAGTATCAAAGACATATTTGGATCTTTTCTGGAGTCATACTAGAAATATAATTTTTGTTTCTGGGGTATGTTTCATCAAATGATAAATATTTGATTACCAATATGCTTTTCTATTTCCATTGATTCACATAGATAGACATTTCAAGTTAGGTTCATTTGCATCTCTCCAATGCTTGCCTCACCATCCTTTTTATCTTCATTTAAGAAATATAAGACTACAAGGAGATTGCAAAAACTCTTAGTGTTGAATCCTAGAGAGCCCGAAAGATCAAAATGAGTGAGGGTTCAAGGGAATTCAAGGAAGAAGCCCAATACCAACAACTTGGTCTATTGTCAACTATTCTAATATCCAAGGCTATGCTCAAGGATGTTTTGAGTTTCTTTCTATCCATTGGTTGTGTGACTCGAAGCCTACACTTCCTCATAGAACTAGTATTGGAGGCTTAATTATAATGCCTCTTATGATTGGAGCTATCTAGAGGTTGTAAGTAAGAAATGATGAGCTTTGAGTTAGCAATGCAGGGAGTTCTATCTATGAATGTTTTCTACTAGAAGTGAAGTATCCCCTAAAGAAGCAAGGTGATACAGCTCTTGTCCTCCTACTATATGAAAATATTTAAGGAGTTATTACAGTCTATGAACAAGCAGTGATATCTAAAACTGATTTCATAGAAGACAAGATGTCTAAAGATGAAATGTTTTTGTTTAGGTTCCTCTAACATAGGCTCATTTTCACAATTTTGAAAGTAACCATTAGTCTCTGAACAAGGATAGAACCTGCATCTAACATAGACTCATTTTCAAAATTTTGGATAGAGCTTGTACTAGAACCTGCACTAGTATTTTCAACAGTTGAAACTAACCTGTACTAGTATTTCCATCTTCTAAAACTGATCTTTCCTCTAACATAGCCTCATTTTCACAATTTTGGATAGAACCTGCACTAGTCTTTTGAGCAGTTGAAACTGACCTGTACTAGTATTTCTAGCTTCTGAAATTGATCTTTCCTCTAACATAGGCTCATTTTCACAATTTTGGATAGAACCTACATCTAACATAGACTCATTTTAAAAATTTTGGATAGAGCTTGTACTAGAACCTACACTAGTCTTTTCAGCAGTTGAAACTAATCTTTCCTCTCCTTTATGATCAGTAACTCCAACGCTGTCACCCTCACCATTAAGGGTGCAAGTATTTACATAATTTTTATGAAGAGAACTAATATCCAACAACAAAAGAAGACAAAAATCACCCTTGGCCTCTGAAGGAACCAAAAATGTGCTTCCCTCTGAAGTACTCTGAAATACTTGCACCTTTGGGCCATAATCATTATTAGATAGTCCTTAATATTCATTTAAAAATCTTGACTGCTTGCTATTCTGAGACTTCTATGAACTTCATATTTCCTTTGACAACCCATTGCATTTATCAGTCTCAACAAGGAGCGAATTTGCTAAATTGTGAGGTTTATTTATAATGCCTCTTGTGATTGGAGCTATCTAGAGGTTGTTTGGAGTTAGGTGCAGAAGCAAACATTCGCTACCTTATAACTCAAACAACATTTTGATTTGATGCATGGAAACTCATAAACTAAATTTTTGATAAACCATCATGCAATAACAACCCTAGAATCCATCATAAATCATCATCAGCTTGAAGGCATTTTTTTGACAATTCTTCAAGATGGAGTCGTTGAAAGTTGTTGAGACAAGATGTGCCTCAAAATTCCTCCTATTGCATCACTTTGTACAGGTGAAAGTTTCATTATTGTCTATGGTGAGTGAGATTTAGTCGTTTTGGAGACAGTCAAATTCAGAAAGGAGTGCTGTGTAGACTAGTGATTGATGGGAAGTGGTGGATCAAGATTGACTTCTGCTGAAATTCAAAACACCAACATTTGAACCTCTTTGAAATGCAGACATGACAAGCCTTTTTGGGGAGAGATTTATGATAGAAGGGATACCATGGATGAGAAATCTATGGAAACCATTTGACAGGAGGGTTCATGTGCTTTTATTTTTTGATGTAGATTTTGTAGAGGTTGTGTTGAGAATCATTGATATAGATTTTGCGTTGTGATGACAATCATTTGTTGACATGTGGAACCAATTCAACACCCCCTTGCACATTTTATTCCATGCTTTGAATCCTACATTTATGTGACGATGACCTCATTACTTGAAGCAATGGGAAGAGGAAGGCCCCACATGGATGGGGTTGGCTACTGTAGTGAAGAAAGCCTTCAAGAGATCATTTGGGGGAAAATTTTGTAAAATTTGTTGGAGGAAATTGGAATGGACAAATTTTCAGACATCAGCCTTGGCTACTTTGTATATCTGTACACTAGTTTTGGGATGTAATATTTACTGTATTTTTGCCCCAGTTATCTCTTTTAGTTCATTTTGAAACATTCGACATAATATTCTTATTAATATATTTATATTAATTTAGAAAGTTTTCTTTACTGGGCTAAATTCTTTTAAAACATATTTCCCACTTATCTTTTATGATTTTTTATTTTCTATGTCCTATTTTTCTAGCAGCAAAACTCAGAATTTCTATGATGTTACAAATCCTTCACAGCAACACTCGGGACTTTGTTTACCTCGACCAGTGGCAGAGGTTTCCTTGCGTGGATCAGCTTCTTCAAGTAAATTGAGCAAAACACTGGCTCCTGTAAGTGACTTTAGGATTTTAGTATATTGTACTTCCGTACAGTTATCTTTAGCATTTGTTATTGATATCTGTGCAGACATATTTTTCTATGCTTCCATATTATATTATTTAATAGCTTCTGGTTCAGTCCTAAATAATCATTAGTATAGACGCTAATGTGTATTTTCTTTAGATAGCTTATGTTTTACTTTAGTTATTGTATTCTAGATTCTTTATACATGGCTTCATTTTCATTTCCTAATAATATATACCTGTTCATATTTCCATGTGAAACTACAACACAGGAGGTAATGCTGAGACTTCCCTTGCTAGTGGAGCTATTGGAAGATCCGTTGTATTTCCAGCTACTGCATCTTGGTATGAAATCTATTTCTTGTCATGAAATATTTGTTTAGTTTTCCAACACCCCCCTGGATTGGTACAGAGTAACATTACACATTAAATTTAGTGAACATAAGCTTCCATATGATTTAGGAGTTTGTGGTGGAATATTGCATATCTTACTGAATATTGAGACATTAATGGTTGTTGCAGGGGCTCCCATGTTCCACGAAAAAATAATTTAGTATGAGGATCCCAGCTATTTAGGGATCCTTTAATCCTAAAACAAGTTCATCTCATTCACTTTCAGTGTCTCCAACATTAAATCTCCCTGCCTTGGTGGTGGAAGCTATGGCATCGGGGTTGAGTTCTGATCATGGCAAGCTATTGGTCAATAAGGGTGGGAAATCATCAACATTTATATCTAAAAAACATATTGATGCCAAACCTAATGCAATGAGTGGAATAGATATAAAATTAAATTCACGTGTAAATACCACTGGGGAAGCTTTCCATGGAAATAATACCGGTTTAGTTGATCCTACTATGAAATGTAGGAGTCATGAAGGTTTTAAAAGTCTATTGAAGAATTCGTCCTCTGTCCACAAGGGTTCATCTAAGTTGGGAAGTGGGGACATTGAAACAACAAGAAGTGAAATAAAATATGCAGCTTCAGTGTCGTCTAGTATTGTCTGTGTTGGACTTTCTAAAGATAGCTTTCCAATCTTTGTCCCTCAAAGCAACTCTGTTGTTCAAATCAAGAGTGAAGTGAATGTTGTTGCTCTAAATAAAAGTAGTAGAACGCTTTCAAGAAACCATGTTCAGAATTGTCTACAAAGGTCTCCATTTGTTGGTAGGTGTCAAAACAATTATGAAGAACACTTTGCAGAACCATATGGTGAAGGTTTCTCTAAAGCTATTTCTTCATAAGCAAAGGTGCCTCCCTTTATGGAAAAATTCCAATTTTCAATGGATTATTATAGTTCTAAAGATTGTTCTCTTCATTAAAAGTATGTAAATACTTGCACCCTTAATGGTGACGATGACAACTTTGGATTTACTGATCATAAAGTAGAGGAACGATTAGTTTCAACTGCTTAAAAGACTAGTGCAGGTTCTATCCAAAATTGTGAAAATGAGCCTATGTTAGAGGAAAGATCAGTTTCAGAAGCTGGAAATACTAGTACAAGCTCTATCCAAAATTTTGAAAATGAGTCTATGTTAGATGCAACCGATAGAAGTACAATTACTGGTTTTCAAATTCCCAAGAAAGTAGAAATTGCTAGAGATTCTAATGTTAGTTCTAGAAAGCTAGAATGCTTGGAGAATCTGGTGTGTAATATCCTTCCAAAAGTTTATATGAATGGCTCAGATGTTGGAGAAAACAGTATAATTTCAAACACATTGTCTTTGAATTTTGATTCAGATGATAGTGTATTAAATAGTCCTCACAATTTAGCAAATTTGCTCCTTGTTGAGACTGATAAATGCAATGGGTTGTCAAAGGAAATATCAAGTTCATGGAAGTCTCATAATAGCAAGCAGTTAAGATTTTTATTTTCAAGGTCAGAAGGTTCTATAGAAAGATCAAGCCATTATTCCTCTCCCAATTTGGCATCGTCTAGGCAATTGCAGAGGGAGTGGGAAAATGGACAAGATGTTTTGGAAAGCACAAATGGACATGAACTATTGAATATTAATGGACTATCTAATAATTCTTCTAGCCCAAAGGTGCAAGGACTTCAGAGTACTTCAGAGGGAAGCACATTTTTGGTTCCTTCAGAGGCCAAGGGTGAGTTTTGTCTTATTTTGTTGTTGGATATTAGTAATTTTCTTTTAATAATTGTGTTTTTCCTCTTGCTAATATGGCATTTACATCTTTTGTTTCCTTTTATCCAGCCATTTTAAGCCTTTGTATTTTTCCAAGTTTGTTATCTATGGATATCGACTTATTTTTATGGATCTAAATACAAGAGATAACCATTTTTAGATGAGCCTATCTTTTAAGATCTAACACTGCACAGGTGATTTCCCTAAGTTGCATCAGGACATTACCAATGTCGTGTAGGATTGTTAGATATCCCTTGGCCATCTTGGGGACTTCTTAGCATCACTTTCCAAAATCGGTTCCTAAGAGAAAATAAATATAAGGCCTTAGCGCTACACTCACTCACCAACACATTAACCCTTACTAAGAGACTATTCAATCTCTAATTCAGCCAAGATTTAGATTTGTTTTCTTTAAATTAGCTAGGTCAAACCCTCTCTTACTCTTACTGTCTACTCTGCCCTGCCTCTATCCTCCCGCAGAAGCATACCCTATGCTATAATGTTTTACTAATGGTAGGTTTTGAACAATTCTTCATGAACCTTGAACTTTGTACTTGTAAATATAACCCCACACCAAAATTTTTGTAGTTTGATCACAATAAAATAGGCTTCACAATAAGAGAAGAAACCTTTTGCAGTTTGATCACAACCATAGACCTGCTTATTATGGAACCTTCTCAAAGAAACGGTGAATATACTTTGCATAATTTTAAGTTTATTAATTATCAAAGCAATAGGTTGTGTTTTAATTTTGATAAACCATGATGAGGAACATCTGAAACACCTTGAAGCTCATGGATTCTTAATATTGCAGTAGACAAGAGGGAAAGTTTTGTTTCTGACTCTTTGTTTTTGATGCAGTGATGGCATTGGGCTTCGAAATCCTTTCAGGAAGGACTCTTCTTTGGACTATGAGAATAATAGTGATGAAGAATGGGAAGAGGTACTCATCACTAAATATATTTGGTAAGAGTATTTGTAGTATTTTTATTAGCTTTAGTTATAGGGAAAATTGTACATAGCTCTCAGGAATTAGTTTATCATAAATACTAGTTACTGGTAAGCTGCAATAGTAATAATTATGTAGTTTGTAGATTGATATCTATCATAAATTTGTTTGAATATCATCATTGTCAAGCAATAACAACTTCTTAAAGAGTGCTACTTCAATGGTAGAGCACCTGCCTAATTATAGGCAAGAGGTTGGTGGTTCAATTCCTCCGTGCCCTATAATAAATTTGTGACTACAAAAACGACTAAATTCACATATATACGACTATTAGTAGCTAATTTCCCATATCTTAGTTGTATTTAGCTTAGTCATTAATATGTTAACATCTAGTAGTTTATTTAGTCGTATATTTGGTCATTAATGGTTGCAATCAGTGACTAAATCAGTGACTAACTCAGTGACTAAATCAATGACTAAATCCATGACTAAATCAATGACTAAATCATTAACTATCAATAACTAAAACAATGACTAAATCATTGACTATCAACGACTAAATGAATGACTACTAAGTCAAGCTATCAATGACTAGTGAAATACGACTAGCTATAAGATAGTGGAAATTTGCTACTAGTAGTCACCGACTAAAAAAAAATCTTTTATAGCCTAATTTTAGTCATTAATTTCTCATTTTGTACTAGTGTGATCACGATGAGTACGACTATGATGAAGGTGATTATGATGATGATCACGATGATTACGATGAGGAGGACGATGATGTTGATGATGACAACGATGATGATGATGATGACCATGATTATGATGGCCATGACTATGATGATGAAAAATGATGATGAGTATGATGATGACTTTGATGATGATGATGATGAGGATGAGGATGATTATGATGAAATCTAAGCCTAAGCTTAGTGCAGGAAGTTGAGCCTGATCTTAGTGCAGTAGCTCAACCTCTTTTTAGAATGCATTTTTGGCACCTTTTTTGATATGATGGAAAATATACTTCATCTTAAATTAGTTATCCCTCGAGTTCCTCATGGGATAAGTCGTCTCAGTTCATATTGTGCTCTCTTTAGTGTTGTCTGATGTCCTAGGGGGTAAGATGTTGATTAGTTGAGCTTTTGTTCTTGAACATAGTGAATTTATTATATAAATGATGTTAAAAGGGTGTTTTCAAAGTAATGGGGGTGATTAAAATTACAATACTATAGTGGCCATGAATCGTGAGTTTCTTTTCATGTGAAAACTATTCATTGATGTCTACAAATGTATGGTCCATAGAATAGAATAGATAATCTAGAACCATAAATATTCAAACAAGTGTGTGGCCATTAGTGTAATGAGTGTTTATATGTGTATTAAATATTTCAACTGTTTTCAAGATTTAGTAATGAGATTTCACCCATTTTCAAGATTTAGTAATTAGTATTTATAATAAGCCATTTGATACTCCATATAGCATGGACCCTCCGACATCACATCTATAAAATTTGAAAGACGAAGGATTTTATAGAGTCCATAGAGCCCATTTCTTTCTTCTTTCTTGATATTATCTGTCAATTTCAATTACTCATGGAACTCACATCTAGAATTTTGACGTGTCAGCTCGCACAAGTACTCTTTGCATTTTTCTCAGTATATGATTGATGACTATTAACAGAGCTTTATCTATCCCATTATTTATATATAACAAGAAACCATTCCAAGTTTGTTTCGAGGATGATGACAATGATGATGATGACCATGATGATGATGATGAGGAAGACTATGATGACAATGATTATGATGATGATTACAATGATGATGGATATCATGATGATTATGATGGTGATGATGGTCAGTGTTGGATGCCTTCCTTACCCTCCACTAGTCATAGGTAAGGATCCTAAGACCTCATAATGGCACCCATACGCCAAAGAAGATAGTAGAGGTGAAGACTATATTGTAAAAATAATCATACAAGTGTGAATACCAATATTTTGTTGAAAAAAGTTAGTTATTAAATGGGATAAATGTTAGTGAGTAAATGTTGTAAATGGTAGGTAGGAGTGAGCATGTCTCTTTGTGTGTATGCATTAATGCGTGCATGTGCTCTTATACACGCGTGTGCACAGTCAAATATGTGTGCGTTCACCTATTACTAGTTAAAAAAATAGATATCTGGATTGTTGGGATTGCTAACAATTTTCATGGGTTTTCTACAACTGTTCGTGTGTTTTGTGCTCTTGAACTCTACAATTTGGGTCACACTCAATCATCACTCTTTGGTCTATTGGATAGAATATCACTCTTGGAATCTAACAAACATATTTAGTGGTCTTGGAAGTTAGTGGATACATTAAATACAAATTTTCATTGCAAGAAGAGATCATTTTGAATAGGTATGTTGAATTGTAAATACTTGTTTTTATTTAGAAGATTTTAGATCATTTCATTGATTTATGTTTTATCATATGCCTACAACAATATCCCTCTCATAGATAACATTTAATTTCACAAGAAGAATTCCCAACTTCACACCTAAACAAGTCACATATTCTCCATACAAGATGAAGTATGCACTATTAACTAATTTACATTTGCACACGAATACAGTTTGCTTTCACACAATGATGGCATAGGTGAAGTTATCTCTTGAGACTCTTCAATTGAAAAAAAAACCTTTGAAGTAATCATGGGAGAGGGTCCATATTGAATAGTTCACCAACTTGTCCATGCTCTCCTCTTCATTCTAGATTTATCATAACATGCCATTGAGCTTGACAGGGATGCCTCTACCTCAATGATTTATCCCTATTTCCGGGGATTTGCAACCTCATTGTGTAATTAGTCAATTTGATCTTTTAATAGTTAACTTGTAACTTAATGAGTGTAATTTATTCAATTTATTCCGAAGACATCCAAACACCATCTTTTGTCTTCCCTCAAAACTAATGTGGCATATTACATGTAATGTCATCTCTTTCGAAGGTGTTGGAAATGAAGAATATTTCAATCATATTCTTTTGACTTCCAATACTTTTTGAACACAAAGGAAACCATAATCCTATAGTTGTAATAACTTCAAACTTGACTCACTTTACTTGACTCAAATAGAGTATAGAAATGAAACTTTAGTTCGAACATAAAGAGAAACCTTTAATCAACGTTTATGTATCAATGCCAATAATTACCATACTAACATATTTGTAATTTAGTTAATTATGTTGGAACGCATCATGTTTCTTGTATAATTGAACTAATACCTTATTTTTTGCTTCTTATGCAAAGGTAGACCTCATAGTTTTGATAAATAATATCTTGGAGATGGACAACTCACGTAACACAAAAAGAAAAAGTTGAAGGAATATGCCCATTGAAAAGGAAAATGAGGTAAGAGAAAAGGCCAGGTTTGCAATGGAGAGAGTGAGACATGGTCTAGACATTTCCAATAATACTAAGACCGATCCTAATAGAGTTGATGACATAAAACCTCTACTTTAGAACCACGGGTGAAGCAGTTGCGTCCAACAGACCCAACTCAAATTCCAACATCAATAGAGACTCCAACCAACAATCCATCAATGAGCCATGTTGAAGCTCTTGAAGACATATGTATATTGAGAGATACCGAGTACCAAGAGTTGGAACTACGAGCAATGATTAATTTGCAATCTCTCCAAGAATACTACAACCATGTCGAGCACACTCCCCATATGGACCGACATGTGAATGAAGCACCACGACAAAGAAGCCTTGGGATTCGTAGCTCATGTCCACCTTCCCTAACTTGACTGTCTAGTGGAAGAAAAAGGACTCATAGACGTATCGATGTGGATGAAAGTTGTCTATCAGACTTTGAAGGTAAGTTGCCCAAACTCACTATCGATTGGAAATGTATCAAATTAATGAAGGAATATTTTGAATCCAAAGGAAATGCAAGTAAATGTCAATTATTTCTATGTTTGTTAAAGTCAAATTGTTTGGTTGTTGTTAGGAGAATTATGGGCATAAATATGGCTAGAATTTCAGAGGCTAACAATCATATTATTAGAAATCTCAAATATTCTTTAATGCGATTGGGAAGACGTCTCGTACTAAATATTTTTGTGGGGATCATTGTGTGTTATTAGAATCAGTTCTAAGCAATTCCACACAGCAACATCGAATCCTTTCATGCACTTCTCAGATACTTAAATTAAATAGAAAAACTGTTAAGAAGTACTCTGTCATAAGAGAAAATATTTTGACTCCAGGTGGAAAAGTTTGTTGGGATTTTGTCGGCAGGTTTCCTTGTGAAGATATGAAGCTAATTGATGTTGTCAAGGACTTATTACAAAATTTCTGGCATGAACATACCAGACCTTCATCTAACCAAAGAGATGGGATAAAGTTGAAAAAATGTTCTAGGCAACGTGAACCCCACGTGAAACACTTCCTTGACACAACACAGACTAGAATCTATGGGAGATTTAGGAATGAGCACACACAATTCAACCTGGGCCAAAGTTCCTTTCATAAATGTCAACCATGGTACATTTGTATATGCATCGATCAAAACACATGCTATTGTAGATACCATGTAGAATATGAATATTTTTATGACATGTATAAACATATATTTTGTGATTTGCATACTAGCCTTGAGCAGGGCTGCAATGAATCCAGAATACCACCGAATGGATTGAGAGATTTTATCATCATCATCATGTGTCCAAGGCATGAAGGACAAAATTACTATGGAAAATCATGGGTGAATCCGCGGACCTACGTAACACTTTTTGGCAAACGCATTTTGGCAAAAAAAGAAAAACGCACCTCAGTCGAGGGTTTAACAAGCCCTCGATCGAGGTTTTAATATCTCGACCAAGGTTTTATCAATCCCTCGACCGAGGTTTTGTTAAGCCCTCGACCGAGGTATTTCTTAACCCTCGGTCGAGGTATTAAAACCTCGACCGAGGGTTAATAAATACCTCGGTCGAGGTATGTACCTCGGTCGAGGTACATACATCAACCGAGGTCCCTCTATCGAAAAAATTATAAAAAGAGGCTGCGGGGGCCGCGACCATCTTTTTTCAAAATTCCACTGTGCAAGCTCGACCAAGGAACGACGAGTGGCATAAGGATTGGCACCCTGAAGCAACCCAAGCACCCTAAAGCAACCCAACCTCGTCACGATGGCGTCGGAGCCAAGAGGTAACAGTTTAAATAATTGTTTTTCAATTTATAAAATTGGTAAATGTATGTTTTATTTATGAAATTGGTAAATAATTGTTTTATAAATTTATAAAATTTGTTTTAAAATTTGGTAATTGAATGTTTTTATAATTTTCATGTTTAAAATGTGTACCAGCAAGCAGAAATGCTGCCGTATTTTTGAAAATTTGTAGTTAAATTGAATTTTTTTTGTTAATTTGTTATATATATATATATATATATATATATATATAAATTATGTCAACCGGTAGCGTTTATGCTACCGGTTTAATTTTGAAATGTGTCTCGGGCAAGCCAAAATGCTACCCGATTTTTTTCAATCCTCTGTGAATTCATGGAGGATTGAAAAAAATCCATAAAATTTTTATTACAAATATTTAAAAATAAAAAAATATGAAATTAAAGAAAGTAAAGGCAAAGACATTTAATGTTTTCAATTTTTTTTAAATAAAAAAGTTTAATATAATGTTTGTATTGCAATTCTAAGTAAATTTTTGAATTTATATATGAATTATTTTTAAGATTTTTGGCTTAATATTTGATATGATTTAGTTTAATATTTAATACAATTATGAGTAATATCATAATTTCTTCTATTTGGATATTTATAATGTAATATTATTTTATTTAGATATTTACAATGTAATATTGTTTTTATTAAATTGTTTTGTTAAACATA
>LPNX010738720.1:35101-46907 GCA_001517045.1 Pseudotsuga menziesii
AGTAGGCCTGCAAAATCCATTGAAGGACACCTCGACCAATTCAAGGTCAGGGTCCCCGTACCAAACTGTGTGGTGATTTGTAAATCCATCAACACCTATAGCTTTTTTTGGGAATGGCCACGATGGGCATGCCACCCCCAACTTCCTAACACAGGTTTTTGCAGGGTCGGTGCACCGTTGAAAGGGTTGCATGGACCCCACTAGGGAGAAACCCTAGTTTTAAAAATATGTCCTAGAGGTATGCTTGGGCTATGCACAGTTCGGTGCAAGGCCACCATAGTCATAATCGCATGCCATGATTCCAACAGAACTAACAGTTCATCCATCAGATCTTTGGTCAACATTCTATGGCAAGTTTCAGTAGGCTTGCCAAATTCATGTAGGGACACCTGTACAATTCAAGGTCGGGGTCTTAAAACCAAACCGGGTGGATATTTTTTATTTCATTGATTCCTGAAGGTGTTTTTGTCATGGTATCCATGGGAAATCCACCCTTGGCTACTCGAAATAAGGTTTTGCAAGGATGGTGCACTGTTTCTAGGGTTGCATGGACCCCATTTTCATGTGACTTTCAACTTGACATAACTTGGAAATCGGAGGTTGGTTCGATGAGCCATCGACTTTGTTTGTCTCCTAGGATACCATTACCTCTAGTGCACCCTCTCCACCATGTTTTCATCGACCAATGAGTTCATTGTGCATCGATTTTGTAAACTAGGGCTTTGCTTAGTTTCCTTGAATGAAACTCTCACATTGGTGGGTCAACTTTGAAAACCCTCCACTGTGCCAGCCTTGGTAGTCTTTCCATATTGGAATTAGCCATACACACTTATCAAATCCAATGGCATGCAGTCTTGCTACTCCATTTGGGTTTTCACTCTTGGACCAAGAGTGACCAAGTGTCCCTGAACGACATTTTCATGTGACTTTCAACTTGACATTACTCGGCAACCGGAGGTCGGATCGACCAGCCATCAAATTCATTAGTCTCCTAGCATGCCATTACCTCTAGTTGGACCTCTCCACAATGTTTGTATGGCCTAGTTAGTTCATTGTGCATCAGCTTCGTAAACTAGGATTTTCCTCAGTTTCCTTCAATGCAACTCTAGCATTGGTGGTTCAGCTCTACAAACCCTCCACTATGTCAGTCTTGGTAGTGTTTCCATATCTACATTATCCATACACAATTTTCAGAGCCAACGACATGCAATCTTGTTGCTCTATTTGGATTTTCTCTCCCGGACCAAGAGTGACCAGGTGTCCTTGAACGACATTTTCATGTGAATTTCAACTCGAAATAAATTGACAACTCGAGGTCGGATCAATGAGACATCGACTCCATTGGTATCTTGGAATTCCATTACCTCTAGTGGGCCCTCTCCACCGCATTTTCATGGCCTAGTGAGTTCATTGTGCACTGGTTTTGTAAAATAGGGTTTTGCTCAGTTTCCTTCAATGCAACTCTCACATTGGTGGGTCAACTCTACAAAACCCTCCATCATTCCAGTATTGGTAGTGTTTCCATATCGGAGTTGACCATACACACTTCTCAAAGCCAATGAAATGCAATCTTTCTGCTATGTTTAGTTTTTCGCTCCTGGACTAAGAGTGACCAGGTGTCCCTGAATGACATTTTCATGCGACTTTCAACTCAACATAACTCGGCAACCAGAGGTCGTATCAATGAGCGGTCGACTCCGTTGGTATCCTAGAATGTCATTACCTCTAGTGGGCCCTCTCCACAACATTTTCATGGCTAGATTTTTTTTATTGTGCTTCAGTTTTGTAAACTAATGTTTTTCTTAGTTTCCTTCAATGTTGTCCAAATATTGTGTACTTTCATATTTGAATTTCAACTTATATTATCTTCATGATTGAGTATATTCTAGCATTGTTTATGAATTCTAAATTGGAAAAAATTTGGATTGAGTTTGTTAAGTGATTTAACACATCTTGAAAATAAATTTTTTAACATATATCTTGAAAATAAAAGAGTACATTTATTGATGTTGTAATTTGTTGTAATAAAAGATTTTGGATATGTTATATGCTTGGAAAGAGTTCCCTAAGGGATGTACCTTCATGGTGTTAACGTACACTTAGACTATGGTTTATTTTGTTGGATTGCCTTGTTGGATGAACATAAGTGAAATATTGGACCATAGTGACCACCTTCACACACATGTTGAGGAGAAGCAAATGAGCATAGTAACCACCTTGGCACACATATTGAGCATAAGCATTGGAGAATTGTAACCACCTCTGACACATATGTCGAGGAGCATTGGGAACAAGAAATGTTTAACACAACTAGATGAGGAATGCATTACATGAGGAAACTTCGATATGCATGAGGACACTAGGTTTTATATATGTAAGTAAACCTTGGAGATATAATACTAGAGGAATTGATGGTTGTCTTATAGATTCCATAGCTCTTGTTGTGAAGTCAAAGGAGGTAGAATTAGGTTTCCAACCCTATAGAAGATACAAATAATAGAGCTAACATCTTTGGTGATATTGCAGTCCCATTCTTGTGTGATACATGGAGGTTAGGGAAATACCATGGAAAAATTTACTTCATAAGTCTCGAGCTTCTTTTGATTCCTTGCTTAGAAGAATATTTTTTAAGTTTAGTTGATTTTCCATGGAGGTCTTGGTGCTTGTGTTGATGCAATAGTAAAATACCTAGAGTTTGAGGAATCATCCTAGGATAGACATGTTGACATCTAAACTAGTGCTAGACTTCTCTGAAAGGCCATGTGCTTCTATTATGAAAGATGACAAGGGTTTATAAACCCTAATGAGGAAAACAATTATAGTGTGGATACCTTAATGACAACAATGATAGTCTGGGGCCAGCGTCCCTTATGGTTTCCAAAGATATATACATACATATCATATATACACATATATATAAGAATTGTTTCAATTGTCCAAATATTGTGTACTTGGATATTTGAAGTTTATCTTATATTGTCTTTATGATTGGGTAGATTCTAGCATTGGTTAGGAATGCTAATTTGAGATAATTTTGGGTTGAATTTGTTCAGTAAACTTTAATGGTGTTTATTTTGTTAGCTATCCTAAGTGAAAACCTTTGGATAGGTCATCATGCACTTTTGTAGGCCATCAAGATGATGAATAAGGAAAATCCTCTGAAATAAAAGGAACTTGCTAGCCAAAATTCCCCTTAAAACCATGATTGTACATCCAAAGAGAACATGTATCTACCAAATGAAGGATCAATAGGGATGATGTGTCTTTTATAGAAGACACATATTCATGAACTTGTTTCATTTTTTATTTGTCAAGGAAGAACAATTTTTATGTCTTGGTCCTCCTCACACATGCTTTTTCTTTTGTGTTATTTTAGTTTCTCTTATGTAGAACCACTTAGACCATATACCTAAGCTACAAGAGAAAATAGAAAAAAAACTAGGGTTTCACGAATTACAAACCATAAAGCTAAAAATTAGTGTTTATAAATTTACACATATAACTACAAACTAGGGTTTTATAAAGTAGAAAATCACATACATAGAGATCATATGCTATGTTAGTCTTACTTATGTAGAAATACTTAAACAAACTACCTATGCTACATGCATAAATAGAAAAAAAAATAGGGTTTCATGAACTACAAACAACAAACCTAAAAAATAAGGATTAGAAATACCCCGACCATATACCTAATCTATAAGAACAAATGTGAATAAATCTAGGGTTTCTTGAACTAGAAACCAAAAACTTAAAATCTAGGGTTCCCATATTTAGACATAGAACTACAAACTAGGGTTTATGAACTCATAACATTTATATAATTATATTTGTTAGTCTCATTTAACTAGAAACTAGTAGAACCATATACCTAGAAGATATATACCTGCACTACGACATAGCTAGGGTTTCATGAACTACATTGGATGTAATTTTCCTTTCAATTATGCATGTGATTAAAGCATGTTAGTGGTGTTGATGGGAAGTTATCATCATAGCGTACAAATTCAGCCTATTTTGCAACCAACATAAATTGACATATAGCCCAATCAATCCAGTTTTCATGAAGATAGGATTGTCAGACTAAGATTGATTTCAAGCAAAGTCAAAATGATTATGACAATCCAAAACACTATTTTCCAGTTTTCCAAAATGAGTGTACAATCCCAAATGGAACTACTAATGATAAACAAGAGTTGAAATGACACTTTGAATTAGTGAAAGGTACTGTCAAAACAAAAGTATTTCAGGCCAAGCATTTAGCATTATGACAGCCCTATATTTCACTTTTTAGTTTGTCAAGACAAAGTTACAATATTTTAAGTAAACATCAGTGGAAAACAATTTTATAGTTGCCAAGTTTCCAATCCAATGGGACTCTTAAACCAAATCAAATTTCCAGTCAAGTAAAGTGCCTTCTGATAGTCCAAGATGTAATTTCCAGTTAGGTAGGAATGATAACAAGTATATTCACTTGGCTTTTGATGAAACAATGACTTGCAAGCAATTCAAGGCCTTTTCTTCTATTTTTCCAAGTTATGGATGTTTATATACCACTGTCAAATTTGTTTAAGTATGGTTGGGAATGATTGTTTAGATAGAATCCCTTTAGGGTGTCTTTGTGCCACTTTAAATTGGGTTATGGACAAATTTTAGGTGAGGCATTAGTGAGTGGGTAAGATAGGGAGGAAAGGAAGTGACCTTAGGCTATGATAGGTGTGTAAGAAGGATATTACAGCTGCCCTAAATAGGATATGCCAGTCAAGAAGTTAGGTTATCTTAGGATGAGTTAGTGGTGATTTAGGGCTGTCCAAAATGGATATTACAGTCAGAGATATATTATAGAGCCTCTTTATCCGATAATTTTTAAATTAATGAGTTGTCTAAGATGAGATATGTTTTACTTATTTCACTATGGTTTATAAAAGGAGTGATCATGAAGCTCTAACCCTAGCTTATGTGAAGTAATCCATGCTTAATCTTTGAAGTATTTTATTTGATTAGTCTATAAAGAATATGTGACATATGACTCGAATCCTAGGCACATTAATATACAAACAAAAAGGTACTTTATAAGAGGTCACAAGAGATGGTTAGGTAGGGTTATTGTTAGGTTTCCCTCCTAGGTTTGGGGTTTCTTCATTGTTTCTAAACCCTACGTTATGCATGCTAACCCCAAAACACCATTTGTGTCAGGGTTTCGACATTGATTATAAATCCTAGGTTATGCATGCTAACCTTTAAACTTTATATCGGGTTAGGTTTTCCTCGTTGATTCTAAACCCTAGGTTATGCATGCTAACCCTTAAATCGTTAAAATTGCAACAAGTACAATAGATCGTTAAATTTGCAAGTGCTCAACAATAACATAACAAATTTGTATGTATTCAATAAGAGTAAGGAATGTCAAATTCATCTTCAAATGATATGAATCTCCAAATTTATCAAAATCAATGTTTTCCAAGTATAGTCATGTTTCAAATTTAAAAAATGAAAGCCAATAATATTCATGTTCAATATGATTCTCAGCTCATCAATACTATGAAATTTCCAATCAATCAAAGGGTAAGAGAAGATTATTCCAATATCAATTTCTATCTTGCAAAATGAGACAATAATTACTATGTAAATACCAAAGGAAAACAAGTACTTTCTATTGCAATTTGGACAATGAATAAGACTGTAGGTATTAGTATATTGGTTCAATATGAGTTAGGCTTCGTCAATGATAAGTATTGCAAGCGCATCAACTATGAACTACTACTACATTTGACATAATGTATGCAAATATGTAATAAAAGGAAAATTAATATAAAAAAGTGAAAAATTATATATTAATATACACAAATTTCGAATCATATAGAGTACTAGTGAAAAATGGAACATCATTCCCAATTTATATACAATGGCAACTCCTATCGTATACAAAATATGGCAACTCATGCCCTATACAAAATATGGCAACTCGTGCCTTATAAAAAATATGGCAACTCATGCCAATATGCCACATTATGGCTAGTGTACATATCAGGGTCTCTCAATCCTCCTTCCCACCCTTGAAGCTCCCAGGTGCACCTCCAAAATCGATCTTCCTCTTCTTCAAGATAGAGGAAGCTTGGTTCTTTTGGCCTCTTTGACAACCTCCCCTTAGGCTCTGAAATGAAAACAATCAAAAGTCAACTCCTATAGAAAATTATACAAGTATAAAACACAATTTAAAAATCAAAATTCTGTTTTCAAATCTTTAATAGCTCACCTTAGACGAGACCGTAAGCGGTGAGCAGGATACCCTCCTCCGTGATCCAAGTCTCTTGGAAATGCCACCCTGCAACATTTAAACAGTAAGATAACTCATAAAATTTACTGCCTATGTTAATATTCATTAATATTGCATGATATTTTCATAAACTAATCAGTCTCACTGTGAATACAACAGGCTGGTCCTAGGGGCTGGCAGGTGGACTAATCAGCTGGTCCTTAGGGGTGGGAGGTGGAGCAGTGGGTTGGACAACCTACTCTGATTCTAGGGTGGATGACATAGTGGAGGATGTAGCCACATCGACGTTGGCTACAAAACTAGGGGGCACGGTGATAGAGGGCATGGGCTGGAGTGGGAAAAGTGGTGATGTACAACGATAAACCCCAACTCATTGTAGAATGGAACCGGCCACCCTGGAAGAGGAAACAAGGGTGGTGGGGGAATATGGGGAATGGGGATAAGGTCTGGGATGGGGTGGAGGTATGGGTGAATGTGGATGGATTGTTTATCATGGTCGGAGAGGGGAGGGTGGAAACTTGGGAAATTGAAAGGGAGGGGGGGAATGAGAGAAGGAAGTGTACATTAGAGGAAATTTCAACTCAAAATGGGCCTCCTAAGGGAAATAATAAAATAATAGTTAAAATAATAAATAAATATTTATTAATTTTGGAGGAAGAAAAGAAAAAAACTACTTTTTTGTTAGTATTTTTGGCATATCTCCCTGTGGTTTTACTCAAATTTCAATTGGGAGAGCTTGTTGGATGCAGAATTAAATTCCACATCCAACGAGTACCCACTTGGCATACTTTTGATGGACCCCACTACCCCCAAAACAAGAAATACCAGAAAACACATTATGATGATGTATTTCTTTTAAGTCATCATCACGTTTTTCTAGTATTTCTTGTTTTTGGGGTAGCAAGATCCATCAAAGGTATTTCAAGTGGGTACTCGCTGGATGCAGAATTTAATTCCACATCCAATAAGCTCCCCCAATCAAAACAGGAGTAAAAACATAGGGAGATATGTGGAAAATACGAATAAAAAAGTAGTTTTTTTATGATACCTATCCCCAAATTTACATTAAAAAGGTGTTTAAGACCCATACAGTATTTCAAATTTAAAGAAATTTCATTGGCTAACACATGATGACATGGAATTTGAATGAGGGTTAAAAGGCCCATTTTGAGTTGAAATTTCATCTAATGGTGGTGGATGGGAAGCAAGGGATGGATGGAACGGGGTGGGGAGGGATGCATGGAAAGGGACATGTATGCCAAGGGATACACCTGACATATATGATGGGAAAAAGGAAGTTGATGGATAAATAGTGACAATGACATGGATATGTACTCAGACCTACATACATATTCATGGCCTTATATATTAGTACATAAAAAATATAACTACACAAATCTAAGCCATCAAAACTAAAATTAAATTTATAGTTTATTACAAAATACCTACTCACGAGGGGATCTGCTGATCCCCGGTCGGGATGGATGGTTACTCACTCATGCAGACACCTATTCATTTGCACAAAAATATTTAGATTCAATTACAAAATATTAACTACATTGGATGACAAGATTAACTACTAACATTAAATTTAATTATTGAAAGAAAAATACCTGTGTGTATGGTGTTGCGATGTCCTCTGTAGCTGCCATGGATCCATCTAGGTTGAAGGAACCAATGTCCTCCCACCTGGTTTTTGGAGACTTAGAACTGAATAGTTGTACATTAAATCAAATCAATTCATCAACATCTGATTCTAAGTTAAATTTATTAGAAATTATGAGATTGCATAACGTATAAGCAATACTTGAAAATTAAATAAAATAATAACAAACCTGGTGTAGGTAGCTCTCTATGGCATGCTCCTGCATGGGAACATGGCATGGATTCCCACAATGAGAACAATGATGTGGAACTGGTCCTGTCGAGCTAGATGGATCATCCTAGCTACCACCTATAGCTGCTCTTCGTCACCCACCACCAGTAGACCGTGCAAAAGTGTGTCTCTTGGGGTGGTCCTGTTCGCTTTGCAAGGACATAGCCACAAATGTGATATTCCTAAGAACGTACTATGTGTCACGTCTAACAGACTCATGGATCTCATCTAGCTTGCTACCTAACCCTGGGGGGTTTAGGAGGTGGGTTTGGCTCTCGCCTAGGTGCAGGAGGTCCTCTTAAAGGGTTCCGCTGGGTGTGAGGTTGATCTTGGGCTGAGTCAAAACCGATGCCCTAAAACTTGGTGATTTCAAAGTAGTTCACATCGAACCCTAACACAAAATCAGCCCATAGTTTACTGAGAAAATACTGTGGGACCTCGACATTGTTGCATGGAGGCTTGTCAAAAACCATGAACCATATCTTCCTCCATTTTTCTTTCCGTGGATGGTAATTACACCAGTCCATGAAAAATTGACTCTTCCTCACATTTAGAGGCTGTCATGTTCTCGAATCTGTAAATTTGCTCCACACTTGGGATTTTTTGATATTCAGGTTTTTTATATCCTCTTTGGACATACCAGTGCCATAATGTTTTGTCATTCTATCCCTATATTCCCTAAAAATTAGTTATCTCACTGTGGGAAATGTTGATTGACTCTATTATGTTTTTTAGTGATGTGGTGAGGGAAACCTGAGAGCGTTCCCTAGTTTTCTTCAGTTCATCACAAAAAATTGTTAATTCGTTTAAATCCCCATGTAATTCATCTGCAGGGTTTTCTTTGTTTAATTTGGGGTTTTCTTCATTTAATTCAGGGTTTGGGTCCTTTGATTTATTTTTTTCATTTCTTTATTGGGATGGTTCATTGGTATTTGTCATTATGTTTAAGTAATTTGTACCTGCAATATCAAAATTTTCCCATTTCAATTCATTTTCAATTTTTTTTAATTTTGTATTTTATTTAGAAAACAATAAAGAACATCAAACTAAACAAACAAAATGGCATTCGTACTCCATCTACCTTAATCCAACGACATGGGTGTCATTTTAGCGTAGTTGGACACTTCTGTTGGGCTCCTTGGGGGTCGTTTTCACCTCCTTGGGGGTCGTTTTCGCTTCCTTGGGGGTCGTTTTCTCCTCCTTGCGCGCTTGTGGGTGGGTTGTGAACAAAAGAAATTGTTCATTTTTTTGTTTTTTTTTTAACAAAGGGATGCACATGCGTCCCTATATTCAATCGCACAAAAAACACACACATTTCCACACACGAATGCATGCACTTATACGCGAGTGCATCATTAGGGGTGTGAGCGCGCTCCTATTGTCGATGGTGGCAATCTGACATGGAGGTTCACCACTGCCGAAGCAGGAGCACGTGCGCAGATACAAGGGTGCATGCACGTTCTTGTTTTGTTTCGCTCATGTGATCCCATTCCATCATATTTGGGTAGAAGGTTCTTATGGGTGCCCGTTACTTAATGTTAGTATTTGTTATGTTACTATATTATGGGATTAGTTATGGTAGTTAGTGTAGAATATAGGTAAGGTAGGAAAGGCTACTCTAAGGCACGCTATTTGTTTTTGTATGATATGTTACAGTAGATTAGATTAGGCAAGACAAGTGATCAAATGTAAGATGGGATAATAGGCTAGGTTATTTTATGGCAGGGTGTGCTATATTAGTGCAGATTGGGTTAGGGTGTAGTAGGATCGTCTATAGTAGGATACAATAGATTAGGTAGGTAATGATAATCTAGGGCAGGATAGATTATATATTGTAGGATGGTCCAGGGTATATTTGGTTAGTTATGGTAGGTAAATCTACAATATAATATATTAGGATAGGTTTGTGATGATAGTGTAGGATAACATTATCTAGTGTAGTGCTAAGGAAGTGTAGAGTAGATTAGACAATATAGGTTATGCTAGGATATGTTAATGTTTAACAAGGTGCAATGGGATAGGCTAAGTAGGGAAGAGTAGGGTGGTTTAGGTTAGGGTAGATAGGATAAGTTAGTTTAGGTTAGAAAAATGGTATATTAGGCCAAGTATGTTATATATATTAGGGTAAGATAACGATGGAATAAAGTAGGGTATATTGGGTTAAGTAGCATACATTAGTCTAATACAAGATATATTAGGATAGGTACACCATGTCAAATTTTGGGGACTAATTCTATGTAGACTAAGATAGAATAGTTTTAAGGTATTACTAGGCTACATTAGGGTAGATTACACTATATTAGGGTAGGGTAATGTAGATTAGGTTATGTAGGTTACGGTAGTTTATAATAGAGTATAATAGGCTAGCTATTTCAGATAAGCCATCATTTATTAAACTAGGATAATTATATGTTAGATTAGATAACACAGGGGATAAGATATTTTAGGATTATGTATGTTAAAGTGTATTATTTTAGTTTATTTTAGGCTCATATATGTAGGTAGGATAAGTTACTCTAGAGTACGAAATATCAAGGTAGGTAGGCTAATGTATTTAAGGATAGGGAAATTCCATATTAGGTAAAGTAGTTATTATAGGATATAGTACTTTAGGGTAATATAGTGGTGGAATAGGGTATGGTAGATTAAGCTAATTCAGGTAGGTTAGTATAAGATATGATATATTAAGATAAGTAGGCCATGTCAAGGTTAGGGAGATAGTTCAATGTAGACTAAGCTAGAGTAGTGTTAGGGTATTATTAAATATAGGCTAGGGTAAATAAGAATAGTTTAGGGATGGGTATGGTATATTTGGATACTTACCGTAGGTTAATTTAGAATAGAGAAGACTAAGATATGTATGCTATTGTAAGGATGGAAATATTAGGAGAGGGTACACTACTACATTTCGACCCAAAATCCGACGGTTTTTTCCGACGGCGCATGGATTTTTTCTTTTAACCGTGCCAAAAATCAGAAAGATTAAATTTTTTTTTGAAATGGTGGGGATACGTGTCGCTTAAGAGACGGCATTTCTCCTAGGTGTCGCTTAAGCGACGGCGCAAAAATATATATCTTCCTAAGTGTCGCTTAAGCGACGGATCTAATTTTTATTTTATGATAGGACCTATCATCATGGTTATAATCTTGAGTTTCAAACATTTTATATATTGTATTGGAACTCGGGTTCCAATCTTTTGAGACCCGACAACACACTGACATTGCAACATATTCTTCAATTGTCATGCTCCATCTCCTATAACTTTGGTGTGTAGTCCCTCTCCTCATTGGGAAATTCCAACCACAAGGAGGGTTTGTTTCTTGATTTGCAATCCATTGTGTTAATGCTTGGACATAGTATATGAATTTTGCTTCCAACCCATAGAATGTGATTCTTGCAGCAACATTCCAGATGTTAGTAGTTATGCAATAATAAGATCCAGAAAAATTTACAATATTGGGTTTTTCACATTGGTTTCATTTGTGTGAAGAAAATCAGCATCAAGCTTGGGAAGAATGACTACGCTGAAAAAGTTTTCTTTTAAATTGGTTGGAGATTCACATCACGCCATTATTACATCAACAAATATTGCTATGTGTAACATTTACTTGTCAATGGATATTGTTTTATTTTCATTGGGAAACTACTTATA
>LPNX010738738.1:0-17109 GCA_001517045.1 Pseudotsuga menziesii
CCCCCACCTCCTACCCCCCTCCCTCTCCTCATCGCGTTCACCTAGCTGGCCTCCACTTCTCCTAGCTTCTCAACGGCTCCATGCATTCAATAAACTTTCCTGTCTGCCCTCCTCTCTTTTCCATGTGGATTCTTCTCTTCCCTCTCTCCATCTCGATCTCAGCAGACTTTAAGATCTTCCGGACTTTGATTAATTTCCCTCCCCATTCATATGCTCGTCACCCCCTCGCCCTTTTCTCTATGACGCCCCCTGCAGAGATATGCTCTATTGCTCTGCTCCGGACTTTGGTTCTGGCTCTCCTCAAGCTGTACGATTCCTCCCGAATGTTGTAGCAGGCGTTGAAGGAGGGAGGCTGTTGGGAATCCCGTGGAAAGCTCTCCCTCTCACCCGGTTCTTTGTGAAGGAGAGACTTGCTCTTGCTGCATTTTCCAATTGCCATTGCAGTTATCCCTCTATGTCTTGGTCTTCAGGCCACAATTCTGGTGCAAACCTCTCTCGTGTTGGCAGTTTGAGTTAGGTTTTGGGTTGTCCCTGCACTGGATGGTAGGAAGGCGTCGTGGGAACGTTGGCTTGTACAGAAAGGCACGGGGGTTCTGTGTTGCAGCAAGAGATTGCATTGCTTAGACGCATTCTTAGTGCTCCCTTGGGTGAGAACTAGGACTGTGTTGCTCGTAACTTGAATAGTCAGTTTGCTTGCATTGTGATCACTGCTGAAGCTGGAAGATGGCTCAAGCTGGGGAAAGTGCAGGTTTAACGGATATCAAGAAGAACCTGCGTCGTCTGTATGAGATGACAACAATTGGAGTCATGGATAATAAAGAAATAGCGCGGGAAATCAAAAGCATGGGTGAAACCGTGAGCTACACCTCGTTACATATTAGCAACCATGATGCCCGGATAGATGATAATGAAAGTAACCTTCGACAGATGATGGGCAAAGTGGACAGATTTAGGAGGATCTCGAACGTTTGACCACCATGAATCAGGGAAGCAGGGTGAACGGAGCAACAGCAGAAGCTGAACACCCAATGGAGGAAGAATTTGTCGTGCAGCCCAGGACTTTAAGAGGCAACCCTTAATTTCTTTCCTTTGGTCAAATGTTTTAATTTCGTATGGTTCAATGTTTTTCTGCCTTTTATTATGTAACCAGTTTGTAAGGGTATATACTACCCAAGACACTAGTAATTCAGGAGAAACTCTGTGCACTGTTTTTTGGAAAACTTTCAGGATAAGCCTACCATGCAGCAATTTTGATCTGCAGGAATACTCTGTCTTGCTGCCTCTGTAATGAATGGCTGTGCACAGCCTGTTTATAAAATCCTTTTTTTAGTTTTTGTTAAAAAAAAAACAGTTGGATGCATTTCATAACACCAAAAGAGACCAATGATTGAAAACCAAGTTTGTTAAGTAAATTTCAAATCTATAATGATGATCATGTATGCAAGAATAAAGTAAAATATGTTCTTAATTCTTTGAAATATTCAATTGTTTGGTGAATCCATTTAGTAGTAGAGTTTTCCAATGGAAATGTTGCATATGAGCATAAAAAGGGTTGATCCAAATTGTACAATTTGAGATCAGGAAAGAAGTTATCTATTGTGTGCCAAAATAATTTTGCATGAAGGAACATATTAGGGCTGCTCATGATGTGCTCCTAGTTGGGAACTCTCTTAGGAGGGAAACTAAGGCACAACCAAAGATCCTTCAACTTTGCAAACATATCAAGAAATACGAAGGTGAAAGGGAAGAGTCAATTAAAAAGTTTCTTGAACTTGGATTCTCAAAGATTCATATGATTCCATTTTCCTCCACAGTGCCTTGGGAAAATGAAAGGGATGAATGACATAAAGACAAGTTCCTTCTCAAGGTTGATCTCTACTTTGGCCATCTTCAATATCGAAGGAAGGAAGAGATTTTACAAGAGATAATTCATTTTGGACATTACAACTACTTAGGATCCCCATGCACAAGTATTGGCATGGATGATGCATTTATGGTTTCCCCTCCATCCCAATATTGCATAAACAAGGTGTTGGGAAAACAACTTGGTAAGTATGTACTAGTTCTTTTTTATCATATTTTGACTTGTTGCATATTTGGAAAGAATGCATGCACCATTTGGGAACTATGCTAACCATTTTGATAGAGAAAAAATTACATGCAAATTTTTCCAAATACAAATTTGGAACGATGGGAATATTGCATATTGGCCATGAAAATGAGCAAGATGGTGCCAAGACACACCTGGAGTAGTTTGGGGCCATTCTTGATTGGCCAAAGAAAGTAATTGAGTTGGGGAAATTATGCTCCTACATTTCTTCCCACTTGTCCAATGGAATGTCTTCATTCCAACCTCGGTATTGGTATGAAAATCACACATATATGGATTAGAATTATGAAGATGGAAATGCAAATTCATAAAAGATTTGGATCGAAGTGCATCAAGGAATCCAATAGGCACTCCAAATCATTCTTCAAACAGTCCAAAATCAACAGCAGGTGCATGAAGACAAGAGCAAGAGGGATCCAAGCTTCCAGTTGGCTGATTTGGAACATCACAATTGAAACCATACAAGCAATCCACTTTGTATGAGAAAACGGAAGCAAAGTTAAGGACAATCCTCTATGTTCCATGCAAAATTAATAAGAGGATTTGAAAGGTTACTTGTGAGTTGGGGATTCCTAAGGGAGGAAAGGAATACATTACACATTATGTCTCTTATTTCATGGAAACAGTTGCGCAACAAGTCACCATATCAAATGATCTTCTTACAAACGATGAGGGACACATGGTTTGTGTTTGTAAAAGGATTTTGCACACACGGAGAAATAGAATCATCCAAAGGTATCTTGTGCAGTGGAAAGGGTTTCCTAATGAGGATGTAACATGGGAAGAAGAATAAATTTTGCAACACCATGGATTGAAGTTGCTTGAGGACAAGCATTTTCAAGAGGGGAGGAATATCATGTCCCCATTTTGATATCACCATAGAGTTCCATGCACCATCCCTAGTGGTCCTTGATGAAGATCCTAACTCATTAGTTCCATGGGTGAATAAATAATTAATTAGGATTAAACGACATACTAAATGTTTGGAATGAATATCGTTTGGATAGTGTTAGTGCATATTATTTATTATTTTTTATATTTTTGAGTGGATAATTCTTAAGGATGGCCAATAGGGTGCATGGAGGATTATATGAATTCATATAATGTTTCGAAATAAGAAATAAGAATAAAGCAGAAATCCAGAAGAAAGTAGGACAAAAGTAGAAAAAGGAAAGAAGGAAGGAAAAGCAGAGAAAAACAAGAAGGTGGAAAGAAAAGAAGGTGGAGAAAAGCAGGAAAAAATCTAGTGAAAATAAGTAAAAGAAGATAAAATCAAAAATCAAGGAAAAGCAAGATAAAAGAAGGAAAGAGCTAGAAACACACAATTTCCAATTCAACTAAGGAGGGCGCTAATGTCCAGGTTCAATATTACATCTATTTCAATGATTACTTACCCAAGAAGAAATATAAGTTATAAAATAAGTTGATTCTCCCAACATTACATATTTTTTTCATTTGTGAATTGATCTTGAGAGTTTTGTAGCATTCTTTTTACTTGGGTGATGTGCCCCTTGTCCTGAGTGGGGAGATGCACCCCTATTGTTGCTAGTTGAATCTTAATATTAAAAATAAGTAGTTTGGAATTAAAATATTCTCATAGAGTTTTATTGCAGGTTCACTTAGTACTACTAATCATTGGAAATTCATCAGAAGAGTTGATGTCCCATAGAGCTCGAATTTCCTAGTTTCACATCACCTTCAGTGAATTCTTTGTTGTAATGAAGGATGGACTATACTAAGTTCCATATGGCTGTTATAATAGAATCCATGATTATGTATTTGGTCCCATGATGTATTATATTTCAGTCCTGAAATAATATTCTATAGGAAATTCTACTCTTCTCCTTCACGTTCACAATGTGCTTATATTTCAATGATTTTATGACTAGTTTTTAGAACCTTTGCAGTATATTGTCTTATGATCAATGATTTTTTATTTTTTGAGTTGCTAACGTTATCCAGGAAAAATATGCATTGATCCACATCCTTGGTATTCATATTAGTGTCCCTCTTAGTCTGTTTGGGTCGACTTGGAAACAAGCTAGTCTAGTTATCCTGGTTTGGCCAACTCCTTCCAAATATTCCAACCGATTCTTCCAATGTCCTGTTGATGTAATTGTAACTTTGGAATGTATTCATTTGTATATCTTATGTATTGTACCCTGATGTTTATTCCGGGATGTGTTTGTAATGTAATTGAGTCATGTCATGCCCCGATGTTTTGATCGGGAGTTTCTATAATGTAAACAAGTCATGTCAAGTCATTGTGGGTAACCCTCCTATTGATCAAGGGTTAAAGTCCCCGTAGTTCTGGGGGCTTAGGGTTATTATAATCTCCTAGCGAATTCGGCACTATTGAGTTATTGTCAAGTCAGGAACTAGTATAAATAGAGAGTGGGCATCTCTATTTATCACACACTCACTCACACTCAGTTGTAGCGTATAGCTGAGGGAGAAGAAGTTGCTGGGACTAGAAAGAAAGAGACTACTGCTGTCGGGAGATCATCTTACTATTTTGGGGTTTCACTTTTTGTGTTGATTCTATCAAACACAAAAAAGGAAAAGAGAATAGGGTAGCTAATGCACTTAGCAGGAAGGTGCAGGAAATGCATGTGGCATCTCTTAGTATTTTCCAATTGGATTTGAGGCAACAAATTGTTAATCATACTACTGGAGATGAATTATATGAACAAGTAAAGGATAAATTGCACCAGCAAAGTCTTGAGAAGAGGTATGAAGGATATAAATTGGAAGAAGATGGACTTCTTACTTATAAAGGCAGAATTTATATTCCAAATGTAGCAGATTTGAGGAGAGTTGTTATGGATGAAATCCATCAAGCTCCATATTATGGTCACCAAGGATATCAGAAGACAATTGCTACAGCCAGAAAGTAGTACTTTTGGCCAGGGATGATAAAGGACATAGATGAATATATTTCAAGGTGCATGAAATGTCAATATGTAAAGGTTGAGCATCAACATCCCGCGGGTTTGTTGCAGCCTTTTCCGGTTTTGGAATGGAAATGGGAAGTTATTTCCATGGATTTTATTATAGGATTGTCAATGACTTGGAGACAACATGATTCCATCATGGTTGTGGTGGACAAATTCACAAAGGCAACACATTTTATACTAGTTAATTTTACGCGTAAGATTGATGACATTGCAAAGATCTTCATGAAGGATATTTTCAAATTGCATGGATTTCCTAAGGAAATAGTCTCTGACAGAGATGTCAAGTTCACTTCCAATTTTTGGAAGGGGTTGTTTGCAGATTTGGGTACAAAGCTAAACTTCAGCACTGCATACCATCCTCAAACTGATGGGTAGACAGAGAGAGTTAACCAAGTGCTTGAAGACATGCTTCGCATGTATGTGATGGATAAACCAACCAAGTGGGAAGATTACTTACACTTGGTAGAGTTTTCTTATAACAATGGACAACATGCATCCTTGGGGATGAGTCTGTATGAATCTTTGTATGGAAAAAGGTGTAGGACACCAGTGACTTGGGATAATCCAGTGAACAGGGTTGTGCTTGGTCCAGAATTGCTCAAGGAGATGGAGCAGGAGGTTATAAAGATCAGACAGAATCTGAAAGCAACCTAGGACAGACAAAAAAGATATGTAGATAAGCATAGGGTGAATAGAGAGTTCAGTGTTGGGGATCATGTTTACCTCAGAGTGAGAGCAAAGAAGAGTTCCTTGAATCTTGGAAGTTGTGCCAAGCTATCACCTAGATATTGTGGATCATTTGAAGTGCTTGAAAGAATAGGGCCAGTTGCATATAGACTTGCATTTCCTGCTAGCACTAGAACTCATAATGTTTTTCATGTTTCTTTGCTTAAGAAATATGTACATGATCCTAAGCATGTGAAAAATTGGTATGTGATTCAAGTCGAACCCGAGGGAGAGTTCTAAATCAAGCCATTGCGCATCCTCAATAGGAAGGTCACAATGCTCTGGAACCGATCCATAGGGCAGGTAAAGGTGAAATGGGAGCACTACGGTCCTGAAGAGGCTATGTGGGAGCTGGAGGATTCCATGCGATTGGCACATCCATTTTTGTTCAATTTTGTGGAGCACTTAGGAGGTACCAATGTAGCATTTTGTTCAATTTTGTAAAGCACTGAGGACAATGCTGTTGAAGGGGGAGGGGAATGTAACACCCTGGTTTTGACCCCATTTGCATTAAAATGTATATGATGTATATATTGTAATTAATCGTGGTGTGGAGAAAAAGGAAAAAACCCCCACTATCGATTTACCATTTTATGTTCCGACGATTTAAAATCATTGCCGAAGGTATATTTCATGCTAGCCAGCACAATATAATTTTTACATCATGTAAATATGCAATTTAATCAAAAACTCCAACCAGATATGTCTATGCAACAAATAATGAGATGGGGGCATATTTTCCTAAGGAATAGGGAGGGAAATTATTTAAACCTTTGGGCCAATGGGGAAAAGCCAAATGTCAATTGGAGAATCCATCAAACCGTCAACTACCTTTCTTGTCTCATTCACCCAATCATTTAATTCCTGCTGGAAATTGTTTGAAGTAGTTATTGCATGGGGATGGGAAGAGTATGGGCATGCATTTCGAATTTGGGGAAAACCCAATTTTGGGGAAAATCATTTTTTACTTTGGGGGCAAGAAAACACCCAAAAATGCATGCCCATTTGCCCATACACCCACGTTCTTCATTTTGGCTCACGCGGGGAAAGACTGGGAGCTGTTTTTGACCTCCACGATTTGGGTTGCTATATGTTTTCTTCACTATTTTGGGCCTTGGATGTTTTCCCCCATCATTAGCAATCCATGTTGGGCTCTCACTCAATCGGATGGAAGTTTCCTGAGTGGGAAATCCAAGATTTTGGATTTGCTGTGTATTTTCTTCCTCACGTAGACAGTCATTCTTCATTTTCTGGAGTCTGAGAATTTTGTTTTTGTGATGTTCTTGTGGTTGGGTTCTTCCCCAACAATTTCTGTGGCATTTCCCCCAATGTTGACAAGCTGAATTTCGTTTTGTGTTTCCCCAACGATTTAGAGGAGAGACCACACCCTCTTGGGTGTTGTTGTTGACTTCGTTTTTTTCCATGTTAGGGCCAAAAACGTTCATGGGATATCGAATTTATGTCAAGGGTTGTTCTACCCTCTTTGGAAATTAATTTTGTGGCTGAACTGTTTGCCTCAACCCAAAAATGGCGTACTTTGTTGTGTGTGCACAGGATATTGGTCTTGGATTGTGTAGGAGTGGAAAGAGGTCTGCTTGACAAACCTAGTGTTTTGCAGGAGCCTCGTAGATAGGACTAGAGGGTTGGATCTCTTCTCTACACCCCCTGAATAGCACTGGAAGGGAATTCATGTCCTCAGGGACTGTGCAACAGAGAAGGGAATGATTCCTTGTGTTGGGTGTGTGTGGATGTCTTAGGAGTCAAGCTAGTTCTGGTGAAGGAATCCTTAGCTCTTTAGTGAGCCCACTAGCTTAGCAGACAGTGCTTCCATCTCTTGATAACCTGATAAATGCAACTTGTTGTCTTGGTTATGTGTTGTTGTGTTTCCTTGGCAGTCTGATAAACCCAAACCTGGATTTGTCTTGACTGAGTTTTGACATATATTTGGCTATGTGTGAACCTGCTTAGTTTCCTTATTCCTTGTGGGAATCCCATCTCAAGGGTGGGAGTGTTGCTGAGAGATTAAGGAGCATGCTGGCCTATGGTTGGGTGGAACATTGCAGCGACATAGCTGGTTGTGGGGCATTCCTCTTCATAAGATAAGCATTCTTGTGTTTAAATCCTTGCAATTACATTTGATAATGAATTACAATGAACATGATAAATGCTTGAATGTATGGTTTTTCTTCCGTTGTATGGTAATAATGTATGCATGTTTTAGTTCAAATCATTTCAATATTTTTGTGTATGTTCATGGGGCTAGTTTCCCAGGTATATAGCAACAATGGTAGTATCCTCTTCGCCGGTTGGAGGGTCGGAGACGTTACATCACAACTTACAAGTCACTTGAGTATTTGAGCATATGATGTGAAATTAAATTCTCATATGAGTCATACCTATGGATGGTGAATTGATTTTACAACCCTCCAATGTCAAGGATCCATAAGGAAAAACTAATGGTGTTGTTTTTTGGGTTACAACTTACAAGTTGTAATTAACAATGCATTGAGCAATATTTTCCGCATTCAAACCTAACCTGGTCCAATGGGTTTGTAAGTTGACATACCAGGGTTTCACCCAATGCTAGACATATCTATGACCACCATAGGACTGGGATGACAAATATTTGGTAGAGGGATAGCAATATGTCACCTTTTGTTTTTGTTCATGAATCATATCCTATACTAGTTAGTCCAGGATTCCAAGATTTATTCCAATTCCCATTCATTTACTAGGGTCAGAATCATTTGAATCAACACTCCCAGTCTCCCACAGTCCACCTAGGCCACTTAGTCCTCCCGTCTCATCGGAGGAAGAGGGTTAGGCAGCAGAGACAAGGGAAACTGCAACAGAGTTCCCACCATAGAGAAGGGTTGTACAATATGCATATAGACAGCTCTAAAGTAAACGAAAGAATTTGTCATATACCTAACTGAAGATTATCATTACATAATTTGTTGGGATGATTACATGGTAACTCCTGTGCTTGAGTTGATTATGATGGTTGGTTGTGTCGGCAATGGCTACGATTTGGAGAGGCTCGTTGCCATCATTATACCACCAGTGGATTGCTCCTATAAATATCACTATTACATCTCCCCTCCTCACTTGCCTCAACTTTTCACTTGAGTCCTCTTCTTCTTCTTCCTATTTCTCTCGTGGGCTCTCTGGAAGAGTAAGAACGAAAGAATGGATAGAGAACATAAGAGAAAATGTAATGTAATGTATATTTTATAAATGTAGAGATGAATTACATAATAGGTGCCCAGTAATTTATACCGTAATTGGGGAAGAGAGGTGACTTTTCAAGTCACCTCTTAGTTTATTTACATTAATTAACCTAGCTTAATAATTAAATTTGGCTTTCCTTA
Organism: Pseudotsuga menziesii; assembly: GCA_001517045.1. NCBI lineage: Eukaryota > Viridiplantae > Streptophyta > Pinopsida > Pinales > Pinaceae > Pseudotsuga > Pseudotsuga menziesii. The sequence continues at coordinate 9,165 of LPNX010738738.1, forward strand.
CATTGCCCTTCCCTTAAGGAAGCTTTGTCCTCAAAGCTTAATTAACGACAATGACTACGTGAACTATCGCAATGTCTCTGATGTGAAAATTTGTATGGGTTGTTACTGATAGGTTTTAAAAGTTAGCTTTCGACCCGACCATTTGCACCAATTGGACAGCCAACAATGAATGATGTGATGGATCATATGAGCCAAGTCGTCTGATTGGTGCAAATGGTTGGGTCGAAAGCTAACTCCGTAGGTTTTATCCCTGGTTCTATTTTGATTATGTGTTCAGTTTTTCTGTTTGTTGGGAGCGCCTTAGGTAACTCTTGAAACACCTTGCGATGTTTTCGAATTAGCTCTTGTGTTTGGTTGTTTGTCCATATCTCCTTCACTTGTTAGAATCTCCATTTCTCGACATTGAAGTATGTACATTGGTGCATCTTTCCAACATAGCTTTTCCATTTGATGTGTTGTAACCAGTTGTGTTGGACGTGGTTGGAACCCATATAATTTGTGTGTTTTCCCGAACGCATGGAATTCAATAAAATGTTCTTGGTGATTTGCAGAGTATGTACCCAAGGTTTGTAACCATTGTATTCCTAATACTACGTCGATTCCTCCCAGTGGTGCCGCAAACAAATCTAATTCTAAGTTATATTCTTGCATTTGTAACTTAACCTTGTGACATCTTCTCACATTGTCAATCTTCTTGCCATCTACTATCATAACCATCATGTTAGGTACTGGACGAATAAATAGGTTAAATAATTTATCAAGGTTGACATTAACGAAGTTATGGGTGCTGCCAAAGTCGATGAGAACTGTGACGTTATTATTTTTTATATGACCTTTAATTTTTAATGTTTGCGGTTGGTAGATTCCGGTAATAGCAGCTAATGAAATTTATGGGGAGTCGTCCTCAATTCCTGGGTGGTAGTCTTCTTGGCTATTTACATCATTCTCAATTGGTTCATTGACTTCTAGCTCTGCTTCATAAGCATATAATTTCTTTTGTAAGCATCTGTGCTAAGGATCCCATTTGTCTCCACAGAACTTGCATTTTCCTTCTTTTATTCTCTAAGCCTCTAAACTGGGCTTTGTTCCTTCCCTAAGTTGAGTCGGTGTATACCTTGGATTTCCTATGTATCCTGAATGGAGGGGATTCTTTTTGGAGTCGTATTGGTCGACATTTGTATGAACGGATTTGCTTTCAATAATCCTGGCTTTACGCCGTGCTTCTTCCATGGTAGAGATGTTGTGTAACACTAGTTCGTCATGGATGTGTTGTTTTAGACCGTGTATTTAGGTCTGTAGTTTTTGGTCATCGGTTAACTTTGGGACTCAATTTGACAGCGCTTCCCTTCACAGGTGTACTCATTGACACTGTTTTTTTGTTGCAACCTTGTGATTTTGGAAAAGAAGTCTTTTTCTTCAACGCCTTGGAATATTTTGATGTGATCATTCCTGAATGTAACCCAGTTGTAAGAACATATTCTTACAGTATTCTTCCACCATAAGTACCAGTTGTAAGCGTTTCCTTCTAGATGCATGGAGGCGTATTTAATTTTCTCGTCATCATAATGGATGTTGTGGATGTCTAGATATTCCTCGTCTTTGTTAATCCACGCTATGCATTGTTGTTCATCCTCATTGTATTTGGGTAACTCGACTTTCACCCGTATTTGGCGTCCTTGTGTATATGTGTTAGAGGATGACATGTTGAATAAAGGATCTGGCTGCTTCGGAGTTCTTGGAGAGTTTGGTTGCAGGTCATTCGAGATTTGTAATCTGTCCAAGATGGCGGTTAAAACTGCTTAATTTTTCTTTTGGTCTTCTTATAGAGTGAGGAAGCTATTCTCTATTCGTGACGTAAATTGTGTCCACTTTGATGTCAAATCGTCATTGGTTTGTTTGATTTTTACGTGGAGTTCCTCGTAATTCTTGTTAATTTTCTCATTGATTTGATCGAACCGAGCATCCATTGATCTCATGATTGCTGGAATGTTCCCAGTGGACTTATTTTTATTTTCTGTATAATGCCAGCCCGCCAAGATTCTCCCTTTTTCCTCTTTTTTATTTTAAGTAATAATAATAATAATAATAATAATTAATATTATTATTATTATTATAATATAGTTTTTTTAATTAATAATAACATTAATAAATAATAATATTAATAAATATTATTAATATTTAAAAATTTATTATTAACAAATGGGTTTAACCAACCGTCATGTGGAGGCAGTGTTGAGCGATGGAGAACGAAGGTGGATGGCATAGCAGATTGGATAGGAGGCGGGAACAACGATGGGTGGTTAGCGAATTAGATGTGGGGAAACGCAAACGGGATGGCGACAGAGAGAAAGATGCGTGGTTTGAGAGCGCGCGGAGATGGAAGAGGGAAGTAATGGGGAGGGGAGAATGGAGGAGTAGAGGTAGGTGGGCGGAAGCAGGTAGGAAAGTTGGCTAGAGATGGAGGCGCGGATGGAGAGAGATGAGAGGGATGGAGGATGGAGCGGTGGGAGAAAGAGTGGAGAGAATGGAGTAGTGCAGCAATGGGGAGTCCGGTGTTGGAGAGGATGGTGGAGGTAGGCACATGTGTCTGAGGGAGGAGAAGAGAGGTGGCAACTAGTGATGGAGGGCAGCGTGAGTGAGCGCGAGAAAGGTAGAGGTGGGAGTGTGGAGGATGCAAGGTGGTGGGATGGTGCCGAGAGCTAAGAAGATCTGATACCAATGGAAGAGTATGAATGAAAGAATGGATAGAGAACGTAAGAGAAAATGTAATGTAATGTATATTTTATAAATGTAGAGATGAATTACATAATAGGTGCCCAGTAATTTATACCGTAATTAGGGAAGAGAGGTGACTTTTCAAGTCACCTCTTAGTTTATTTACATTAATTAACCTAGCTTAATAATTAAATTTGGATTTCATTACACTCTTTGATCTACGCCATGAGCGCCATTGAAACAAATAATGATCTCTTAAAGTATCTGGATAGCTTGCGAAAACAATACCCAGTTTTCCCTCACCTACACAGATATATCTATGTTATGTAGAAGCAATTATAAAATGATTTTTTTGTAATCATGTGAAATACACAAACATGCATTCGCCTAACTCGGGCAAGGTAAAATGGCTCAAGAGCGCCGAGATATTGTGGAATTGAGATGGCGTTGCTTTCAATTGTCTTTCTGTAGAAGGAAATGGTTACACATTCGAATTCCTCATTGTCTTTTGCGGTTCACAACTCGAAGGTGACACCTTAGTCATAGGTAGGAGCAAGAGAAGCAAAGGTAGAATGTTGGGTAGGTTGGATCGAGCTTCCCTGAACTTAAAGAGATTGGCGAAGTACGTGGGAGAAAAACATTATCCTCGGTTTACAAGTATAGGATAGTCATAGGTTAGGACTCAAACTCCCAACTCTCTAATTCCATGCTTCAGTGTCTCCCTAATTTCTATTTCCTCCAGGAGATTTTGCAGAGCTAAGTTTTCGACTTGGTTGTCATGAATTTACAGGTATGTACAGCATTATGTACCTGTGTAACATTTTATATATGGAGAAAATTTAAATGTGTTGCTTGTTGTATTTCCTTCTTGTGTTATTAATATAAGGGTTTAAAACTTCTCCATCCAAAATGTTGTTTGAAATTTGTAATGTATTAGTCAACATTATCAATTTCCTAGTTTTCTCTTGAAATGTGTTGTTAAAGGTATATTAATAAATCTTTATCCGTTACTCAACTCGACTCATTGTATTAATGATGAAACTTGATAAAGGTTTGTAATGTTGACATATCAAATGGAGTCTACAATTACCTTGGATACCACTCCTCAAACCTATCAACCCAGAATTTAAGAGAAGAGATTGTAAATATGTTTTTTTTGTCAAAATGACATTTTTGAATCATGTAAGGTTAACAAAGAGATTACAGTATATAATAGTCCTTATTTTTTCTCTAACCTTTTCACATAAATATAAGATGGAATTTTGAAAAGATAATTGTGGAAGCCCTTTCAAACTTCTTCTCGTGTGAGATCTAGATACTAGTAATATCCACATTGAAGTTTGAAGGATACGTTTTCAATGTGTTTGAATAATAATTATATGCACCGAGTTTTGAAAATAGAAATGAGAATCCCTATCAATCCCTCTCATTTGACATCTAAATGTTAGCAGACTCAAGACTAAAGTTTGAAGGATAAATTTTCAAGTGTTCTAATACTTAGGTTTATTATGGTGAAGACGATGCTAAGGGATTAGGTGGAGTTTGAAATTGAATGGCTAGTTACTCATGAACTAGGTCCATATAGACAAACATATCAATTAGCTTTGTGATGGTATTTGTAATTTTTTTTTGGCAGTTAATGGAAATGTGGATTAGAAAAAAAACTTATGTTTTTAGTTGGAAAGATAATAATACAATGATTTTAATAGCATGTAGAAAAGTTCATTTCAAAACAAGTAAGGTAAAATGTCATGGAAAAGTTAGTCTTCTATTTTTTTACTGTTATGTTGTTTCTTTAAACCATTGGTTATGGTAATGATTAGGTGGTCACAACAAGGATCAACAATTTTAAATCTCTGAGGGATGTACAATGTTATAAGTACACTAGTGTTAGGTGGATACATTGACACTGACAAAAATCATCTTTTTAGTTTTTGTTATTAAGGTTAGGAATGTGATGCTTGATCTGTTTTGGCCTTGTAACATAGCACTTCTAGTAGTGGAGCTCTTCTCAAAACAATTCTAGACACAAATAAACTTTAGTACCCCATGAGGCTACTTTCATCCCCAATTTCATATTATGCATTCATATAAGGTCGTGAGTAGTTCTAAACTACTCTAATCACTTTCGCATGATAGGAAACAAACATTTCCCTTCACAAAATAAATAGGCCAAAGAACAATACAATACAAAAAACCAATACTCCTAACAGTTATCACTATGTTCACATTAACAAAACAAGTGCACCAATCTCTTTATAAATGGGATTTTTCCCAATCTCATCTTCCATCACTGCTACATGTTCTTCATTCTCAACCTTTACTTTAGTCTCTCCTCCTCAATACTAACTCTTGAGTAATCCCTCATAAAAAGAATTTGGATGTGATAAATCATCATGTACATGGTTTACCTCACTAGTTCCATGTAAATGCTGAATCACTTGGAATTGATTTTTATTGTCATTTTTTTCTATACACTGCTTTTAATAAATAATGAAATTTTGTTATACACTTACATTTTTAGATGAAAAGAATAATTTATTTCTACATGTTAACATTGAAGGGTTCAATTTCTCACAACCCTTCAAAGTGAAATCGGACTTGTCCTTCAAATTTGATCCCTGCTCAAAAGCATTCACCCGTACTTTCAATTTCAGAGGAAATGCATGCTACCGCGTAAAAGCTGAAGTGCAACTTACATACAATGAAATGAAAGGAGATGATGTCCAACTGTAAAGTAAGTGGTCCTGGTTGGCCATCGCCAATGAAATAATTGCTTGTGGTGTGAACTCTTACGGTATACAACTCGACACATGTTCAAATAACCGACAAGATGTACATGATTGCAATGAGCTACAAATATCACATGGAGTTGAAGGAAGTGGAGATGGTGTACCGTGTTTGTAATCCGACAAAGTGGTCCAACCCAAAAGTGTCAGTGCTCCACTTTCTACTAAGTTCCGACTATTGACATTGTAGTCCATGTTTACACCAATATTTTCGATGTCGATCTTGTAAAATAATATTTTCAATTACATATATAATTTTGGATTAAATAGTATAGAATTTAGCTTACTTTGTAGATATCACATGGTCCAAAGTGAAAATTAGGTACTCCACTTTCTACTAATTCTAACTTTTGACATTGTGGTCCATGTTTACATCAATATTTTTTATGTCGATTTTGTAAAATATATTTTCAATAATATATATAATTTGTTTAATATAAAGTTTAATAGAGTGAATAAACTTGAAGTTGAAAAACAATGAAGAGTTTATTATTATCATAATCTTTTTTAAAGATAAAAAAGGAGCGTTATCATAATCTTTTTTAAAGTTAAATATAAAGTTGAAAAACAATGACAAATATGAAGAGTCTTAGGCATTCACTCTATTAATGAACTTAAAGTTGAAGAGTTTATTAGGCATTCACTCTATTAATGAACTTAAAGTTGAAGAGTTTATTATTATCAAATCTTTTTTAAAGATAAAAAAGGAGCGTTATTATAATCTTTTTTTAAAGTTAAACATCAAGTTGAAAAACAATGACAATATGAAGAGACTTTATTATTATTATAATTTTTTTTAAAGTTTAAAAAATTGAGCGTTATCATAATTCTCTTTAAAGTTAAATAAAAATGATACTCATTATTATTATGATTATGATATTTTCACTATTAAACTTATTAAAAAAGATTTAGAAAAAGAGATGTGAGACCGTAAATTTAAAAAAAAAAATTATGATAAATAATTACAACTCTAACTTCAAAGTGCAATGGACATGAGAAGAGGTGCTTAACTTTATATAAAGATTAATATCTGGAATACATAACAAACACCAATAAATGGAAAGCAATGCATAAAATATAGCATATTATTGAAATAACTAAAAACGTGTCAACTTGTGCTTAATTGTGTTAGTAAAAGTGAGTTGCGTTGACATCTCCACCAAGGTTCAAATTTCCTAATGGCGTGCTCGTGGTTCTGTGCTCTTGTATTTGTGAAAATAGAGAGAGCCATGTGAAAGTCTAGAGGAACTTTGGCAAAATAAATACTTCACTTGTTGCTTTTTAGGAAAATGAGCATTATAATGGGAAGGTATTTTTATAGGGTGGATAGAATTTTTTATTGAAGATAAAACTAAGAAGATATTTATTATTCTTAATGAGTTCAAAAAGTCAAAGTTGATTAACATAAGAGAGGTAAAAAGAGTTTATATTTATAGAAGTTATTAGAACATGCCACAAGCTAGTGGTATGCATCAAATATTGTTTTACATTGAATAATTGTTTCATACAAGATTGAGCAAAAGATTTAAACATAGGAATGGGGACTCTAACTTTTCATATAAATATTTTGGACATAGAGGCAAGTAACACAGTATTAAACAAGGGGAAATGATAAAAGTATTGTGAATTTAGGATAAAAAATAGTATGAAAAAATAAAATAAAAAAGGAAAAATTAACTAGAAAGAATGAAGATGGGACTTATGATGCATCTTGTGATAAACAATGTTTCAAATCAATTTAGTCATTGCTTCATTAATACGTTGAGATCCATTAATAATGAAGAATCTATTCTTTACACTATGTGCAAAGAGCGACGTTAAATAAAAATAGATTTTGTGACATTAAATAAGAATATATATTTATTTGCTTGCAAAATAAGGTAAATAAACCCCACCTATATACATGGATCTGTTCATTTGGTTGATAGGAGCAAGGGATCCTATGAAGCCCATGTTATGGTGAACATTAGGCAAATGAGGGAATACAATGTTACTTATGGGATTGTTGTTAAAGTTAGAAATGCTCTTACTTTCAATATATAGCTATATCTATTAGTAATTCAATAAGACTAGGATTTCAATGTGTTCATGCTAATATTAAGTCTATAAGAAGAAGTCCAAACACATGACCATTTCACTTCCCGACAAGTTTTTGATCGGAATTTGGCATTTTTTTCTCAAGAAATCCAAATTTTGTGTTGTTCAAATCACGATTTTGAATCTATAAATGAATTTAGTGCCCTCAAAATCCACAGGGAACCCATAGTTTGTGAATTTAAGCACTATTATCTAGATTTTTGAGAATTTCTACAAAAATTTTATTAGACACCGTTGGAATCGTGGTGGAAAATTCTACTTGGAAGGGTTGAAATCGTCGCACATTTAGGCTATGCTAGTCTATAATTATGTATAAGTAATTGGACTTCCTCTAATGTTTTTAG
>LPNX010738738.1:17516-59745 GCA_001517045.1 Pseudotsuga menziesii
AAATTTTTAAACATTTAACACTTAATTAAATATTATAGTTAAACTTACTTAAAAAAATCAAAATTTTTATATTAAAATTTTCATGTTTTACTTTCAATCTAGCCTCATTATTACGTTAAAAGTGTAAATATTTAAAAAACAATTATGGAATCTTTATGCCAAACACTAATCGAAATAATCAATTCTATGATCAATAATTCCAAAATTAAATGCTAACAAAATCTATGAAAAATAATTGTTACCAATAAAATTACATATATCTATCACATATCTCTACAATGAAAATAGCAATTAACAAAAAATTTGGTGGACACACTTTTTCTTATTCATTTTATTCAAGGACATTACGATAGAGAACCCCATCAAGCTTGAACAAGAACTAGATATGCACATATAGTGGACACGTCGTCACTTTTGTAAAACGTGTGAACTTGTTGAAATGTCAAAAAGGGAAAACGCTTCACCAAGTGGGAAAACAAATTTTCAACAAAGAAAAAAAAAATGCGACACGTGTTTGCATCAAACTTGGTCATCACTGGTTTAACAAAAAGATTAGTGTGGCACATATCTACCTCAAACTTGGTCGTCACTCGTTAACAAAAAAGATTATTCCAATATGTAGATTGAACAAACTTTATGTCTGTTTATCTTTTGGATTCAAATCAGTCCATGTTATGGGAGGGCGGATGACATTAAGATAGGAGATTAAAAAAATAAAAGTTAAATTAAAATACAAAAATATATTTTATTAAGAAAATGTAAAAATTAAATTTGACAGAATAGTATTTTTTTCTCAATTTTTTTACCAATTCAATGCATTATTTTTATGTCCATAACCTGTTATTTTTTTTCTTCCTACTAACTTGTTATTATCCAAATCACACTTATAACTCTCGTAACACGATGATTAATTTTATTAAAATATTAAAACACAAATTTAATTTTGAAACGTTTATGGTTATTTTGGTTATTAGGTAGGTATATTTTTTTTTATTTTGTGTTGATTGGCCATTAATTTGCTAGTTGAATTAAAAAATTTGCCAAATTTTCTATCTCTTACAAAGAAAGATTGATTTTTTAATTATTTTTATGCATTATTATTAAATCATTTTTACAATATGTCATTGGCTATTGAGTTTGAGGTCTTACTGTCAAATATCTCCTTGGAGGGGCTTGTTTATTCTCTTATGGAAGGATCAATTGTTTATTTTTGTCCTAATTTTTTTTATGAAAATCAAAGTTGCATAAGCTATTAATGAGAAAAGCATTTACTATTGCACAAACTTCGTATGCACAGACTTCGAATAAACATTGTTAGACTATCTCTGCATCAGTGGTCCAAGGCACCCTCCTCGCCCTCCAACGCATCCCTCCCAAGGTCCCCCCTCCAACGCATCGCTCTTAGGGTCCGATGCACTCCCACCCACTTACAACTCTATTTTTACCAATATCTGACAACACCGACTCTTGCAAATTTCATTTCTATAGTTTTTGAATGCTTTTACCAATTTCTGAATGTTTTTACCAAGACCTGAAAGCACATGCCCTTGTATCTCACCACCTCTAAGAAAGTTGCATGCCATAGAATTAGTTGCCATGAAACAAACCAATGTCAACACAGGCCTCTCGAGAGACATCAAAATCATCAACCTGGTTGCCATGAAACAAACCAATGTCAACACAAGCTTGTCTAGAGACATCAAAATCATCAATCCTGGCCCTACTGATTATCAGGTGAGTATATGACCACCAACACTTTTGGATAATACATTTTCTAGGATTTTATAGATGTGTTTTTTAGGAACAATAGATTTGTATCCTCAAACAAGAAGATGTAGAGTCTTCTGATTAAGAAGATGAAATACATACAACTCAAGTGAAGATGGTGCCTTATGTCAATGTGGATCTTGTGAAATTGACTTCTCAATGCAACATGGAGGACGAGTGCAATCTGGTTCTAAAGCTTCTGAGGGCCGCTGCTGCTCAAAAGAATCTAATTAATTCCCTCATCCAAAGGGTTGTATTCATAGATTATGAAATATTATGAATCAAAAATCTTGAATTCATGTTTGCAATTCATTCTTATCTTAATAATTTCCTGAGCTGAGTAATAAAATGACATTGGATTTATAGACTAAGAAGTTTTTGTTAGATAAACTTACAAGTAAGGACATCATAAAGAATGTGGTGAGGCAGAAGATGCAGAATAAAGATTCTGAGTTGGTGTGGAAGGTTTCTCCCCGCCAAGATTATGTATGCTCCTTTTCTCATCGTACTTTGCAAGATGGTAGAGGATGATAACCTCTTCGTAAGTAAGGAGGATTGAATATATCCATTAATTCTGCATATATCCATATATTACTTACTTACTGAATGCCCCCACTGTTAATTGCATATAATCTTTTCAACATTGAAGAGAAAGGGCCTTTAGGCCTTTACTCACATCGATGATAAGTTCAAACAACAATGCAATCAAGATTCAGAAACCCCTTATTTCATTCGTTATGTTTATGAGAGAATAATAAATAAACACAAACATGAAATTTTGATTAGATTCCAATGGGGTTATGGTTCAGTGGTAAAGACAGTAGCTTATGAGTCCTTACTGGTGACCGGCCTATTTGGGCTAGTTGCAAAGCTTCTCTTTGAGGGTAAAAGATGTTAAAGAAAAAAAATATGAGGAATAAGAAGAAAACAATACTGTTCAGGTCTAGGACCAAGAAATACAACAAAAACAATCTTGACCAATAACATCACAACCATCAACACATAAACACAAAGAAAATAATGCCTCAGACTCTTCCTGGAACCACGCTTTATCATTCCCTTGAACAGATTCCCAAATAAGAAATCCCACATGATAAAAAACAATGAAATCTAGTTGAACCCGTGCCTCCTGCAATGCCCCCCTCCACCAAGACAACTAACATATTCATTTGCCCCAGACCTGAAATAATTCAAGGCCTCAAGTGAATATGAATCTGTTGAATGTTTTAGAGCATTAGAACGCCTCTATCTGGGACTCAACCGAGGACATCTCAACAGAACTTGGGCAATGTCCTTCCCATATTCCGTTGCGAGACTCAAATACTTACGGCATGCAACGACCCATCCGTTTCCCATCTCGGTCCAACCAATAAAAAATTTGTGACCCAGTATTTGTTTCACATTTATGTTCTTCCTACTGAAGAAATACATGCATGTGGTGGAATGGATGGAATCGGTGATGGTATTTGTATATTCAAAACTTAAGACTATTTTCATTTTAGTGATATTTGCATACATGTAAAAATGGTAGTATAGTTTGATATTCAAAACCTATTTCAAACATGGTTGTGATCTTGAGAACATACCCATTATTCAAATTCTTTCACTATTGAATATTCTTTCCCTTTCTTTCCTAGCTCATCCAGTTTCAGATCTTTCACCTAAAATTACAATTTTTAGAGTTGAAATCACATGAAAGCAAATGCTCATGTACATTAACTTAATTTGGGAATAATCATATAAAATGTTAGATACTTTTCTGAGGCAATCTGGAAGATGCACATGCTTCCTGCAAGCACGTTCTTCACCATAGCTATAGAAACTCGCAAACCATTATGTCTTGCATCAACCACAATAACATTAAGCTTTTCCAAGTCCTTTGTATTTGGTTGTATTAAAAAACAAGCACTATCAATATATTATGATGTTAATGAAAAAGACATCCAGTTTTTGGAGGCAAGGTTTACACAAGCTACAATCATTTCTATGTACTTTTATACATACTCAGTAATGTAACGAGAGTTGAAGTGATACTTACAATCTTGTATTTGCAACTAGAGTCTTCCTTAAAAGAAAAGAAAATTCAGGCAAATTCCTCAGCAAATTAGACTCTACATAATTAATGCCTTCCAGGAGTGACATCAGGTTTCCAACCGGGTAGAGTTGGTTGGAAATATTAATTACTCGTAGATCCGTATCTGATATGAGTCGACTCTATCAGAGTTTGTATCAGTCAAGATCTTGTCAGTCAGTCTGACAAGAGGGAAGAGTCCACGATTCGGCAATGTAAACCGGTCGAATTAATTTCTAAAGCTAAGTTGTTAGGTAGATAGTTATTACAGTCTTCAATGGTGAGTCAGTTGATTCATGTAGAAGCAATTTTCAGGTTGCCTATAAAGAGAATAAGAAATTTGTAAATCAAGTTAGACAGTAGATAGAACTCTGGGTGAGAAAAGAGAGAAAGAGGAGTTGAAGGTCAAGCTTCTGTGTATGTGATTATGTCGAAGAGCCGAAGCTCTGTAAAAGGATCAGTCGGTGAGCCGACAAGTTTGGATCAGTCGAAGAGCCGACAAGCTTGTATTTTCTTTGTTATTTCCGGACAATATGTATATGCAATAGTTTATGGTTGAATCAATGTTTATTTAGCTACACTTTATTTCTAGATTTACTTGTGTAAATGTTGTTTACATTTACTAGTTAAGTGAAAGATTAAAGAACCCATAAATTTCTCACCGCGTGAAAGTTCCAATTTTTATGCCACTGTGGTCGAATCAAGTCAGGCTACAAATTTGAGTATATGTTTTATAAGTTATGTTGGATTGTTAATGTGTCCATTTTACTTCATCTTACACACAGGTGAAAAGCATTTGTAATTTCTTAAGTCTTTTAGACTAAGAAACATACTCTGTAGATTTCAACCAAACCAAGTGAACCGACAAGGTCGGTTGAGTAAGCCGACTTAGAGGTCAAAGAGGTCAGTCGACTTAGAGGTCAAAGAGGTCAACTGACAAGTGGTCAAGGTAAAACCAGTCGGTAGAACTGACAAGTAAATGTCGGTAGAATCGACAAGTAGAGGTAAATCAGTCAGGTTGAAACTCCAACCATTTGGTAGTCTGTAGACTTGTCTAGTCGAGACTTAGACAAGTTTCACCCGACATGTGAAAGAAAAGAAAAAGAGGTCGGCGTGAAAAATTAAATTTCTATTAACTGAGCGGTAAACTCAAGTTTAGTCGGCTTGGTTTTGGCTAACTGGTATCAGAGCAAGGTTTATATCAGAGCAAGGTTTAGGAAAGAAATCTTGTCTTACAAAGTGGAAAATTAATTTTCTAAGGAAAGTTAATTAAAAATTAAAAATGGCTTCCACTTCTAGTTCATTGTAAACTCCAATTTTTACAGGAAAGAATTATGAATATTGGTCTCTAACTATGAAGGCTTTGTTTAGAGGTCAAGAAGTCTGGGGGATAGTCGAGCATGGTTATGCAGAACCAACATACATGACATAATATAACAATCTCACACAGGCTGAGAAAGATGTATTGAGGGAACAGAGGAAGAAATATGGAAAAGCTCTGTTTTACATACATCAAGCTATGAATGAAAGGATACTCCCGAGAGTAGCAGCGAAAACTAATGCTAAGCAAGAATGGGATACATTGGAGACCGCCTATCAATGTTTGTATAAGGTAAGGACATCCAAGCTGCATATTCTAAGAAGAGATTTTGAATCTCTGTCCATGAAAGATTTAGAGACTGTAGACACATTCTACACCAGAGTTGTTGGTTTGATAAACCAACTGCAATATCATGGAGAAGCCATAGAAGACCAAAGAGTGGTTGAACCAATTCTCAGAAGTCTTCCCCCAAGATTTGAAAACTTGCTTGTGACCTTGGAAGAGAACACAAACATGTTGACATTTACCATTGATGAGTTGCAAGCTTCATGCATCAATCATGAACATAGACTCAGCAGAACACAGACATCATTGGAAGGTGCATTTGTAGCACAGTCATCCATAAGCCATGGTAGAGGCAGGGGGAGAAACAACTTCAGAGGCAGAGGAAGAAGTTCTTCAAGAGGAGGATGAGGCAGAAGTCCTGCAAATGTCAGTGGTAGAGGGGAAAATTAGAACCCAAGTCAACCAAGTGGATAGAGGTTTGATAAATCAAAAATTCATTGTCATTATTGTAAGAAATTTGGTCATTATGCATATGAATGCCATAAGAAACAATATGACCAAGGAAGGAAAAGCCCAAATTAGTCGACCAACACCAACACTTCGACAAGTGCAATGTTAATGGCATCGACATCTCCACTTGAATGCAATGTTGTTCAAGAAATTTTGCATGACATATGGTACTTAGATTCAGGATGCAACAACCACATGACTGGTAATTTAAATTTGTTTTCCAATCTAGACAATTCAGTTCAAATTGATGTTACACTTGGAAACAATGTCCAAGTTACTGTTTTAGGAAAAGGAATTGTTGATTTTATAACCAAACAAGGGGAGAGTAAGTATATCCCTGAAAGTCTATCATGTCAAAGTTCTGAAACATAATTTGTTAAGAATTGGATAGTTGATACAAAAAGGCTACAGAGTCTACATGGAAGATGATCACTGTGTGATCAAAGACAAGCGTCCAAGTGACCAGCTGATAGCAAAAGTTCCAATGACAAGCAATCGCTTGTTTCCATTGAGGATAGTTCCCGACATGAAAGGGAAGACAAATACAAGAGCTGCATTCAAGGCAGAAAGTAAAGAAACAGTGGAGCTCCTCGGCAAGAAAGAAAATGGCAGCGCTAATTTGCAAGCTACATTTCAGACAAAAGTTCAGGATGAATCCTGGTTGTGGCATTTCAGATTTGGACATCTGAATTTTGGTGGGCTGAAGCTACTGCACACAAAGAATATGGTAAAAGGTTTACCATTGATCTACAGACCAGAAAGGGTTTGTGAAGGCTGCATTTTTGGCAAGCAACACAGAGAGACTTTTCCAGTCGAAAAGTTTATAGAGCACGAACACCACTTGAAATTGTGCACTCTGATATTTATGGTCCAATGCAGACATCATCCATTGGTGGCTGCAAGTATTTCCTAAATTTTATTGATGATTACTCAAGAAAAACATGGGTATATTTCCTGAAACATAAATCTAATGCATTTAGTTATTTTCATCAGTTCAAGGCACTCGTGGAGAACCGGAGTGGACATCGCATCAAGATCTTAAGGACCGATAGAGGGGGTGAATAAGTTTCAAATGAATTTCTAAATTTTTGCAAGACACGTGGCATACATAAGTGATTCATTGCACGGTATACACCTCAGCAGAATGATATTGCCGAAAGAAAGAACGGAACCATCATGGAGATGGCACGCAACATGTTGGTAGCCAAGCATTTGCCAAATGAATATTGGGGTGAAGCAGTCGCAATTGCTGTATACATTATGAACCGGTGTCCGACAAAGAGTGTGAAGAACAAAGTTCCCCAAGAAGCATGGACAGGTATGAATCATAGTGTTTCTCATTTAAAAGTTTTTGGTTGTGTTGCATATGCTCATGTTCCAGATGAGCTAAGAAGGAAGCTAGACAAGAAGGGACAAAAATGTATTTTTGTTGGCTATTCAAAAGACACAAAAGCATACAAGTTGTATGGTCCTGTCGCAAGGAAAGTGATAATCAGTCGAGATGTTCAATTTGTCGAGAAAGAATCATGGGATGGAATTGTTGACATAAATGTCAAGATTGTGTCGAATGTCGACAATGATGATATGGAAGAGGAAGTGGTTCAAACACCACAAGTAAGTCAACCAGTCGTAGCATCGTCGACTCCCATTCATGACACCATGACATGGTTCAACACAAGGACCATTGACACAAGTAGCAGCTCAAGCTACACCGACAAGTACACCAAGAGGACAGCAGAACCCATCAAGCAATTCGTAAAGGTCGACATCGACAAAACCAGTGAAGACAAGAAGTCTGCAAGAGATATATGAAGTTGGTACACCAAATTCATTCTCTCTCTTTGCATTATTTTATCCTATATATGATCCACTAACATTTGATGAAGCTATTGAAGAAGAAGTACAGGCACAAGCCATGGATGAAGAAATAAAATGCATTGAGAAGAACCAGACATGGGAACTGGTAGAGGTACCAAAAGACAAAGATGTAATCAGTGTCAAATGGATTTACAAGACAAAGCAAGATGTTGATGGGAATGTGCAACAAAGCAAGAATGGTAGTAAGAGGGTTCACATAGCAACCCGACATAGACTTCAATGAAACGTTTGCACCTGTTGCACGCATGGATATAGTCAAAACAATCTTGGCCATTGCTACACAAAACAAATGGCATGTTTATCAAATGGATGTCAAGTCGGCATTCTTAAATGGCTATCTAGAAGAGGAAGTATATGTGGAACAACCACAAGGGTATGAATTTCCAGGTCAAGAGCATAAAGTGTACAGGCTGAAAAAGGCACTTTATGGTTTGAAGCAAGCTCCTAGAGCTTGGTACAGTTGGATTGATTCCTATCTCACTGAAAATGGATTTCACAGAAGTGAAAGTGTGCCGACATTGTACACCAAAGTGAATGAGCAAGGTAAGATGTTAATTGTATGCTTGTACGTAGATGATTTAATATTTACTGGTGATTTTGACATAGCAGATTTTAATGCACTCATGGAAAGTGAATTTGAAATGACTAATCTGGGGCTTATGAAGTTTTTTCTGGGCATTGAAGTTTAGCAGTATGAAAGTGGTATTTTTATATCACTGACAAAGTATGCAAGTGAATTTTAAAAAAGTTTTAACATGTTTAATTGCAAGGCAACCCCAACACCAGTAATAACAGGTTTAAAATTGAGCAAGGATGATGAAGGATCAACAGTAGATCCTATGATGTTCAAAAGGCTTGTTGGAAGCCTTATGTATTTGACAGCGACAAGACCAGACATCATGTATGGTGTAAGTCTGATCTCAAGGTTCATGGAGTCACCAAAATACTCTCATTGCCAAGCAGGTAAAAAAATTATGAGGTATGTAAGTGGTACAAAAGACCTTGGTATTATGTATTCAACCTCAGAAAATTTTAAACTCACTGGCTACATTGACAGTGACAATGGAGGCAACATAGATGACAAGAAGAGCACATCTAGGTACACATTTCATTTTGGTACAAGTGTTGTTTCATGGGCTTCAAAGAAACAACCCATAGTAACTTTGTCTTCAGCAGAAGTAGAGTATGTTGCAACGACAAATGGTTCCCATTTCATTTTTCTATGCTCACTCTTTGAGCATCCTTGAGCACATATAAGTGACCATACTCAAGTAAACCTACCCTTGGTGTAAACCTACCCTTGCCTTACTTAGGTAAGTGATCAGACTCAAGGATTCTCTCGTCTGGGCTCGAGTAAGATCTTTCAACTAAAATGTTATTATCTCTTGATTAACTAATCTTCATTGAAAGGCCAGAACGAACGGAATAAGAGTTGCATCACAACCTGGTTCAAGGCACTCCTTGGTTCAAACATCTATCACTGGGAGAAAAAAATCAAACATCTCCAAATTGAAAGGATGGTGGGGAATCTGGAAAGACATATACATATCAGATAAACAATGGCCTACAACAAAAAGTGTCCTCAATATTCGTCAAAGCAAATGTTATGTAAAACATATTTCGTGTAAATCAAATGTTATGTGTTCGGGTTTACCTATGCTGGTTAGGTAAGTTCTCTACACTTACCACATGCATTGCATGCGAGCACCATATTATTTCCTTATTCCCCGTGGTGTAGCTGTGTACGAGGTTTTGTTTCCAAAGATTATCTACATGCTAAACCACCTTACATGGATGCTATGTTAAGTGTGTGAATTGCTAAGTGGCATCATCCCACATGAATTCCTAATTGGCAATGCAGGTGGGTTAAGTTTTCGAGTAACTTGGCAGATAACGTCCCAAAAGCACATGAAGATACCACTCAAAAATTGAGATTTAATAATTTGAAAGAAAGAACTTCGTCCCCTAGGAACACCAATCGGAGCAGAGAGAACGGCGTAAAGGTAAGTGTATAGATTTGTCTCAACCTTGCCCGAACAAGTTCTACAAACATTCTTCCTTGTTGAAACCATCATTAAATGCCCGTAAAAACGTTTTGGACCACGTCCGAGAAACTGTCATTGCTATAAAGAATCGAGCTTCATTAGAAAAGCTGCATGAGATAAAATGGGTAGATGAAGAACTGGACCTAGTTTACTAGTCTAGCAGGCAGGTCTAGTCAGAGTTGATCCTTGTAGAGGCGATGTGTATCATCTTTTTATCCTGCGTGTTGTAAGGGTGCAATAATTCGATCATTTTGAACCCCTTTTTATAAAGATCCTGCCCTGGAAGTTTCTTCCCTGATGGAAGCTGGTATGACGGAGAAGGGAAATGGAATGTGGACCATACGATAATTTACACGGGTTAACTACGGGCTCCCAGACCTTTTTTATTAGGGCCTTGCATCAATGAATATGCTAACTCTACTGGATGTTAGACAAGACCAATTACTGCTTTGGGACAAATAGAAGCATTATAACGGTAATGGTCGATTGAAGCATAACATTTGTAGCAATAAAAAATACTATACATGTGATACATGGGAGAAATCGTTGTGTTGCAAATTGCAATAATCTGATGCTTGGAAACTTGCGAGGGAATATATTGTTGCGCCCGAGATGAATCATTACCACAATATATTACTGTGCTGAGATGACAAGATCAATAACAATGTGATTGGAAGGCGAGATGATCGTATCGATAATAGTGCGATTGACAGTTATGGCAGGCGTTGCAGGCTTTTCCATTTTCTGTTTTTCAATAAGCATCATTGTTATACTGGGTGAGATGCTTCCACAAAGTAGCCCCACAATGATATTGCCCAAGTATGACGGTTGGACCACTTCATTGAGGTGATAGAGAACGTAGGTTTATTGACATTCAAACCATATTTTAAAAACAAAAACTAATTATAATAAAAAAGAAAAACATAGATATTTATTATAAAACAATAAAAATAATTGTATTATAACAAATTTTAAAAACTAAAATTAATTCAAAATTATTGAAATTGTTCTATAAAAATTTAGGTAAGTATTGAAAATGCTCTCTATCGATATTCATTGATTTATCTAGATTAAAACAAATATTTTAATAAGTTATCCAAACAACCATTTCCATTTTTTAAAATAATACAAATTAATTAAAACAACTCCAAACAATGACACAAACAATCGACTATTTTACTTTACATAAATTCACTAAACCAAAAAGAACTTTGAGGCATACCTCATTGGATTTGCATCTAATTTAATTCTTTGATTTTTGCAATTATAATCGAAATCATCTTAGAATTCTTGCTCTTAACTTTATGATCAGCTAGAGATGCTTAATACATTTCAAGATCTCAACTCCTTTTGATATGGAATGATTGATAACACGTCCATAGGAATTTATATAATGAACATTCGTCTAATAAGGGGTTTATCATACCCTATGAATAATTTCTACACTACCATAGAACAAAGCCATGGGCCACAAACAATATTTAGAAAGCACACAGATTCACAATCAGAGATCAACATTTTCATATATTTTTAGATACAACTTATTTTTATACTAGGTAGCAGCAAAGGATTGAGCAGACTCAAGAAAACGGTCGCCATGAAGCAATCCGACCACCCAAGGGCTCATACTTATGTAGACAAAATGATAGGTAGATATAGAAAAGCCTATAATGCATTATATTACATGTGCTACCGCTTACCTATAATGCATTATATTACAACCATTTATTATGTAAACAACATGACATGTAGATACAACAAAGCCTATAATACATTATGTTATAAGTGCTACTACTTACCTATAATGCATTATATTCAACCACTTATGAAGCAATGTGGTCTTGCTACGATATTATAAACAATATTTACATTTCATAATTAACAATATATTTTCTAACGAATACAATGTGGCAAGGGAAATGCCACATACAATTAAGAGCAAGCATCATTCACCAATTAAAAAAAGTTTTTTTGTTGCAACACACGCATGGTAGCAATGCATACAATTCAACACCTAGGAATATCAGCAGGTATATGCTACCATTGAGCACTTGTTTTGAAATGACATGATTTTTAATAGTAAGAGTATTAGTTTTTTTTTCGTTGGCAAAGTGGTGGAACCCCCCTGACTAGCAGGGTTGCCATTGGCTGAGTGGCCATGAACCAGGGGCATCTAAGCCGTCAAAATCACCCGGTGATCGCACCCAGCCTGGACCGCACCAACCATTAACATGGTTGGATTTTTGGTATCCGACGGGATTAGAACCGGTGACCTTCCAGCTTAGGGAGCGTCTTAACCAGACCCCGCCACCAACTGTTCTGCATCTCGCGGATAAGAGTATTAGTTATTATTTATTGATTTATATTTAACTAATGTTCAATTTAAATGGTTATAAATTGTATTCCATTTAAATTATATTAAACTTTGGTTGTTACTAAGTTGTTAGTTTACATGTTTCTAAATTGTATATAAGAATGAAATTTAACATTTAAAAAAATAATTTTATAACTATTTTAATGGGTAACAACTTGGGTTTCTATTGGTTTGTCTCATTCTAAGCAAATAAATCATAAGATCTTTATACATATATATATATATATAGTGCAAAGTTTAAGTTGAAAAAAATTAAATATAATGAATGAATAAAATTATTAATTCAAGGAGTTTGTGAGTCTATTTTACTTTGTAATATTTCTTCTGCTACCTAGATTCTTCTGTAACAGAAATATAAGTAAAAAGTATAGTGTACAAGACCTTGGAGAGAATATCAAGGTTATGGCCTCATGGATAAAGCACTATAAGTATTGATTGTGAATTTACTAAGTTGTAACTTAAATTAGTAAACTTAGGATACTAAAGGACTTGACCCAACTAAACAATGGGGGCATGAATCCACTAAGAGGAGAGTCAATTGGTTGAGAAGCCATGAATCGATGACAAGTGTCATCGAAAGTATTTACTTATTGGTTTACAACTTTTAAATGTCATCTTAAATTGAGACCAATAGTAAGTTAGGTTGGCTAATTACCATGAATTTCTATCATTCATATTTTAACATAAAGTTATCCATTAATTATGACTATGCAAGCTTATAAGGAACAAAGTTAAATCTTATTATGAAAATGATAATTATGTCAAAATATCATTACTCATTTACTATAAATAGGTAGATATAATATATTATGTGAGGATGTCTATGTATGAAAGTTAAAAGGGACAAACATTCCTTGGTTTAGGAAGATTGTGTAATAAAAAGAAAGGATATTAATAATATAAAAAACATCACGAGATTGTTCTTAAAAATAGATATGAGGATGGGAAGTATTATCTTTATTTCGTAAATGAATAGTCATTATGAATAATTATAACAAATATATTGTAATTCAAAAAGCCTAAACATATATATATATATATTAAAGTAAGAAATGAATAAATAATAGGTTGATTTATATATTATAAATATGTATTTAGAATTATAAAAATATATTTACAATTATGAAGATAAAGATTAAATATCATTAAATCTTTTATAATAATAAGAATATATTTAAAATAAGACACATGGTGTATTATATCTTATGTAGTTACAAGACATATTCATGGTAAAACAAAAAGCAAAGCATATTATAAACTTGGGAATCGTATGAAAGGAGGTGGTTAGGGTTCTTTCCTGAAAGAGTATTTAGTTATGGGGTTCAGGCTACCCTTTTGGGAGAGATCGCAGAGTAGAGGAGGAGAATAAAGTGGAAAAATATATTGAAGAGGAAAACCATTTCCTCACACCGAGAAGTAAGAGGAATGATCTTAGCATAGAGTTGGTATTTCGATAAAAGAAGAAAAATCGAGGGCATGCATGTTATAGCCATCGGTCCTAGTGCCCTTAGGCACACCACCTTCACGCCAAAGGAGCAAGAAATCCTACCCAAGAGGATAACTTAGGTGCGCAAGTGGGAAAAGTGACGTTCGGTTGACAAAGCGACAACATGAGGAAGGTGCTTGCCAAAATGACAAAACGACCAAATGGGGCGCGCGGACCATGAATGGGTGCGCTCCCATCATCGATGCCCGCACTCACCCTTAGCAAGTGCAAGGCACATTGGGACCAAAGTGTGGACACACATTGGAGAGTTGTACGTTAAAAAAACATCGAGAAGACAGACACTCAAGTGGACCAAAGGGAAGAGACGACGAGGGAAGTTGGGGAGCACTTGCATAGTGCTCGCCCATCCTAAGGCAAGAGTACCCATACAGGACTTGGCGACAGTGCAGAATGCAAGGACCATGATGGAGCACGTGCATGTATGAGAAGTGGGTACATTGGACCAAAGCACTTGTAGAAGGAGCGCCCAACCCCATGACCGACGAAGATTGCGCATACCAAGCAGTTAGGTGGAAGACCCGAATAGTTGTGCGGCGAACCAAAATAGTTGACGTTGATGAGGAGGATTGCCATGAGTGCTAAGTAAAGGTGCGCCCACCTTAGGTCATGCCCACCCTAATGACGGATATAAAATGTGAAAGTCATTACGTTGGAAGGCATAGAAATGGGAGAGAACACAACCTAGTGCACTTGTCAAGAGACTTGGGAGGAACTCTAGTCAGCGAACCGCAACACATGCGCAGTTCAACCAAACACTTAGAAAACACATTTTAGGATTGTGAAGGATGTTGGCCCGCCTTATGCCAGAGCTCCAGAAGAGCATCTGCGATAGTTCAGCAACAACATCCAAGGGAAGCGCATATCGATAATTCTTTGGATTTGGACGCCCATTGGTAGCGCCCACCGGGAGCTCTACTTGTTGGAAAACTCCACCTATTGTAATATTGTGAGTTATACAAATTACAAGGGGGTTTTGTCAGTTGGAAACCCCACCTTTCAGACTTTTGATTATGTGCTTGTTGTGATTCTTAATGAATTTGGATAACTCTAGAGGCTCGACTAAACCCCTAACTAATCAAACAATGAAAAAATGAAAGTGTTAGATCCAAAAATATTCTACATGGTTTAGGCATTGTATGTCGATGAACACTTGAGTTGCCTCAACCTCAAGGTGTTCCCGTGCAGTGTCGCACACCCCTACTAGTCACCTAGTTGACAAAGGTGTCGTAAGGTTGTGACAAGTGGGATCAGAGCATTCACATCCTGGAGTTAGTGAAAGAAGTGCTCTTCACCACTGCTTGTGAAGTAGATGGTATCAGACCATTTATAGCATGGGATTTAGCCAAGGTAGCACTACTTGTGAAGCAGGCTAAGCAGTCACATCATAGAAGTTGGGTTGCACAACAGGTGATCATAAAAAAGCATCCACAACACTGATAAAGATAATTCTTGGTGGAAAGTGTTGTTGCACAATAGGGGAACACCACGGCATGGACGAGAGTTGATCGAAATGATCGAGAGAATGATTGCAAGAAAAGATAGAACCAAGGAAGGGAGGAATCCATTCACTCCCAAGAAGTTTTTTCGTGCAAAGAAGAAAGACATTAATAAAATTTTTGACAAATCAAAGCTTCTATGCTATTATTGTCAGAAGTCGAGACACTTTGCATGGGATTTCCATGCGAGGAAAAGAAAAGAAGGGACAATTCATGCTTCTACCACTGTAGAAGAAATTTCCAAAGAATATGCACCGGAAGAGAAAGAGAAAAGGAGGGAGTATTACCTCATATCTGCTTTTTCCATATCTATCATCACAGAAGAAGGTACATGGTTGATTGATAGTGGTGCTTCCAAGCACATTTCAGGATTCAAGGGTGCAATCTCCTACCTAAAAGAGAAATAGTTTGCATGCATGGTAGAATTGGGACACAATTCCACATACTCAATCCAAGGAGTTGGATCCACATCCTTCTAGCTGAGTTCGGGAGATGCACTACATGTGGAGGACATCATTTATTTCCCTATATTGAAGAAGAACCTACTATTTTTTTATATCTTTGAAGATAAAGGATTTTGATTAATATTCATGGAGAATCAAGCATACTTGTGGCTAAAGAACCAAAACATTGATATTTTTGTTGTTATTGGAGTTCGAGAAGGAAGAATTGACACGGTCCCAGGAAATCTCATTTTAGACATGACACATCATACTATTAGCCCATGCAAGTTGTGGCATAGGAGGCTTGGACACCTCCACTTTGGAGAACTTCCTAGTTTGCAAGGAATGGTGAAAGGTATGCCTAGTTTTGATTTTGTACATGATGTTGTTTGTCAGGGTTGTGCTTTAGGAAATAATTTTAAAAATAAGTTTCATAGAATCCATACTAGATCTAAAGGAATCTTAGATTTAGTGCACTCATATGTGTGTGGACCCTTGTCTTCCCCTTCCCTCAGTGGTCATCTTTACTATGTTTTATTCATTGATGATTTCTCTGGTAAGGCCTAGATTTACTTCATGAAAGACAAAAGTGAAATCTTCAGTAAATTTCAAGAATACAAAGCGTTATTTGAGAATCAGACAAGTAGGCATATCCCTTCCCCATGGTCTAATAATGGCGGAGAGTTCGAATCAAATTCTTTTAATGAGTTTTGTAGTGATGTAGGGATATGTATACAATTAACAATTCCTTACAACCCATAACATAATGGGGTTGCGGAGAGAAATAACATAATTGTTTGTGAGGCTGCGAAATCCATGTTACATGATCAAGATCGATCTTCTTATTTGTGGGAAAAATCCATTAGTATATCAGTGTACACACATAACATAAGTCTGCATATAGTCCTTGATGATAGTATATCAGTGTACACACATAACATAAGTCTGCATATAGTCCTTGATGAGAAAACACCTAAAGAGGTGTTCACTGGTGAGAAACCAAACCTATCACATCTTTAGATATTTGGATGTCCTGTGTATATTCATATACCAAGATAAAAGAGAACCAAGATGGAGCCTCCTGGAAAGATTGAACCTTCTAGAAAGAAGGGAAATTTTGTGGGCTACAGTGAGACCTCCAAAGCATTCAAAATATATTTACCTTGTGAGATACATGTTGAGGTTAGTCAGGATGTGACTTTCCATGAGGAGGAAACATTCAAGGGGTCAAAAGAGATTGAACGTGATCTAGAGACAGAGGAATTTGAGGCTCCTACATCAGAGGATCATGATGATGATTCTTCCCCTTCTGATGTTCATAGGGAGAATCTAGCAGAGCATGCATAACTACCCATCATTGATGAACCAATTGAACTGGTTAATGAACCTCCTACAAATAGGAAGTCAACATGGTGTCGAGATGTACTGAGAGATGTTGAGAAGCATGGAGCACCAATGGGCACTTCTAGAGAGTGCAAGCAGCCTGATAGGTATTCAGGATATGTCTCATTGATGAGAAACATCAATGACTCACAGCCTTCATCATATGAAGAGGCTGCAGAGCAGCAAATGTGGAAAGATGCTATGACAGAGGAATAGAATTCTATTCTAAAGAGTGATGTTTGGGATATTGTTCCCAGAACTGAGAGGAATTCAATTGTAACTTCTAGATGGATTTACAAGATAACGTATGTTGTAGATGGAAGTGTGTACAAGTACAAATCCAGGTTTGTTTCCCGTGGATTTTCTCAGAAAGAGGGAATTTATTATGCAGAGACTTTTGTTCCAGTGGCCAGGTATATGTAACAACCCCAAAACAATACACCAAAAATTTCTAATCAATAAAAGAAAACACAAACATGTATTAGGGAGGTTAGATTCATCTACTTGAAGACAGTGCCAGAAAAATACTTGGAGAATCAGTTCCTCACAACCGTAGGATAGGACCGCAAAACCACTATGATCCCAACTCCACCCTCAATCTGGATCACCACCATGCACACTAGAACAACAAGTAAACTTCCATGTGGAACTCTCTCTCAAAGTCCGTAATGAGCTACAATAAGTAAACATCCACTCTCTCTCTCTCTCTCTCTCTCTCTCTCTCTCTCTCTCAGATTCTGTAACAAGCTACAACAAGTAAGATTCCACACGACACTCTCTCTTAGAGTATGTAACAAGCTCAATGATGGACTTATGAAAGGGAGAAACACTCAACACATGCACTCGTAGAAAATTTTCTCCATGCACAACACGGTGTCCTGTGATATCCCAGTTCACCAATATATATAGCTTTTTCCAAGGTCTTATGCCATCCCAATCAAATCTCCAATCAATCCATACATCCCTATGATTTAGGATATTGTCTAGTTGTTGAGTTTTAGATTGGATTTGATTGGTAAATATCTCTCTAGATTGGTTACACATGTTCTCTTAGGCCATGGTGGTGTCCCCTCATGTAACTAAATTCTCCAAGTGTCTTTTCCTTTTATTAATAATAAAATAATAGTTTTTTGTGCAAAATGTCACTCACAGCTCTTGTGATTATCTTTGAGTTTTTAATTAACACTTACAAAAATTATTGTTTTCGAAATTATTTTCACAATATTAAATAAAATAATATTGTATTAGGGTTATTACAGTATACCACCATTAGATCTTTATTTCACGTACATCATTATTGGGATGAAAGCTTCACCATATGCATGTGAAGACTACCTTCATCAATGGTGAGGTTAGGAAGAGATTTACATTGAGAAACTTGAGGGTTTTGTGATACATGGGAAGGAGTCCCATGTATGCAAGTTGAAGAAATCCTTGTATGGGTTAAAACAAGCTCCCCGATCTTGGCATGCCATAAACTAGGTTTCTTGAATAGCGATGCAAATTCAAACTTGTACTTCAAAGTAGTGGAGAACTAACCTCTGATATTAATTCTATATGTTGATGATGTTTTCCTCACTAGAAAGGAAAGACTGATTTCTGAGTGTAAGAGGTACCTTACCTCAGAGTTTGAGATGAAAGACTTAAGTCTTATGCACTACTTTCCAGGCCTTGAGATTTGGCAGAGAAATGATGAGATATTTCTATCTCAAGGGAAGTACACTGTGGACATATTGGGCATATTTGGCATGGTAGATTGTAAATCCATGAATACTCTAATGGATTCTAATTTAAGGAAAATCCATGAGACTAAGACTAGATCTAATCAAGTGGACCTCACATTATACAGATAGTTGATTGGCTCATTGATGTACCCCATACATTCGAGGACATACATTTTCTATGCAGTTATCATTTTGAGTCAGTTCATGACTAATCCTAGACACATACACTGGGTTGTAGGTAAGCATATTTTGAGATACCTCTGCGATACAGTTGCTTATGGAATCAGGTATGCCTCCAATGGAGGAGTGTTATTGCTTGGATATATAGATTCTAATTAGGGTGGCAGCATTGTTGATTGAAAGAGAACTTCCAGTTATTCTTTAATCTTGGGTTCTACTATGATTTCATGGGCTATGAGAAAGCATGGTTCAGCTGCCCAGAGCACTACAAAGGCTTAGTACATTGCTGCTAGTACTGCTTGCAGAGAAGCAATGTGGATGAGAAAGCTACTTGGAGGGTTGTTCAATGAAAAGATAGATCCTACAGTGATAAGGTGTAACAACCAGAGTTGTATAAAGCTTTCCAAAAATATTGTGTTTCATGTCAAGTCGAAACAGATATAAATGAATTATCACTGCATTCGAGACATAGTGCAGAAATGTATTGTTAAACTTCAGTACATAGCTACTTATGAGTAGATTGCACATGTCATGAAAAATACTCTATCTATGACAAAGTTTAGACACTTCCAAGATAAGCTTGGTATGGTAGAGAATGTCTCCCTCGTTGAGAGGGAGTGTTAAATGTATAGCATTAGGAGTCATTCTCTAGGAGACTTGTGTGGTATCAAGTTAGGAACTTGTGTTGTATCAAGTTCAGAAACTTGTGTTGTATCAAGTTGAGGGACTTGTGTTGTATCAAGTTAAGGGAATTTTGTTGTATCAAGTTAGGAACTTATGTTGTATTAAGTTAAGGAATCTTGTGTTTTATCAATCTAGGACATTGTGTTGTATAACGTCCTATTCATGAAAGATGCTTGTACTTTGATCGTGTGTTGTGTCAAGATCAAGATCTTGTATTGTATTGAGGTCAAAATCTTGTGTTGTATCAAGATTGGAGTCTTGTGCTGTATCAAGACTGGTCTCGTGTTGTATCAATACTGTAGACTTGTGTTGTATCAAGTCATGTGGATATGCTATGTGATGTATTGCTAGTCATGGTCACTAGGTGCTATAAGTATCCTCTAAGGATTAACTACCCATAGAGTGAATTATTTTATCATATGACTATATGAACTGAGGTAATACATATGATCATTAGTATGGAACAATTATTCTGAGTATCATATGATAAGGATGTGTTATCACTAACGTTGACTCTTGATTGCAAGAGAGCCAAACTTATAGAAATCTTAATGATGTGTAAAGGATAGCTGGGAATGAAAGTTTATAAACAGACAGACATTTAAGAGATCAAGCATGGAATGTGCTAGTAGAGAATGGATATTAATAAGACATAGCTATGAGCATAACTTCGTGAAAGACATGAATCAGGTTCTGCATCAAGTATTAAATTTAATTGCATACTAATCAAGATAATCTTGCCATGGATTAATAAGACCATGCACAGGATAGAATAATGACAGTACGTAATTAAGTTATTAAGCAAAACTGGCTCATAGGATCACAATCATTTCAAAATAAATATGGATATTAAGAAAAATAAAGTGTATGTGCATACACACCCTTGCCAATACAGTCTCAGCCCTCGTCTGGAACTCTCATCCCCTGTCCCTTGGAATTTACAAAATTTATAATAAAACAACATCAAACTAACTATTACAATTTTAATGACTTGTTACAAGAAATATGACACAGTTGAGGATGCTTCCTTTAAATCTGGGGCTTGCTCCAATCCTCTACCTGAAAAGTAGTCATGAATGTTGGATCTTTATCCCTTTCAAATGTTTGGAAAGGAAATCTAATCTTAAACTGATTTGGTTGATGACTAAGCTAATTGAAATCCTACCCTATAATTGATTACTTGGAAATATGGAATGATCTTTCATCAAACATCTTCGAGATATACTTTGCCCTTATGAGGCTCTACCACCTATACCTTTGACCAAATTCTATCCTTGAGTAGATAGTTGATGCAAACAGATGTTAAGGATGAATATCGTGGTTTAAAGAAACTTCCAGAGCCATTTGCCACTTGTGATGTTTTCAAATCTCTGAAGATAAGGACCAGAATCCTTAACGTTTCTCCAATTGGCATATTTGTTAATTTGGGCATTTCGAGAAGATTCATTTATGAAGTTGTAAGATGCAAATCCAGCTTGTATATTTATTCTTTATTGGTTTCTTAATGCACAATTCTTTGCCAGTTCATATGCTACCCTGCTGCCTAAAAATATTGAGCTTGATCAATACAATGTGCTTCCTTTTTTCTAAGTTGAATTTCCTAGCCACAATATCAAAGCACCGGTAAATGTCAAGCAGAATATCTTGATGATGCCTCTGAAAATGTAAATACTGAAAATATTTCCCCAACCATACAATAATGTTTCCCAAGATGAACATGTTCATGGAATCAGGAGATCACAGAAAACAAGAATGGCAGCAGAAATGAAAGGAGTAGAAGGTATAGCTCCATCCATAGCAAGTTGGAAAAGAACACAATAAATCGATATTACTCCTACTCTCTGTACAACCACAACTCCGCTATCATTTTTCTTTGCAGCTAACATCTGGCACACAAAATGATGCATTCTGAAATGGAACTGGCGAATACCATAATGGAACATCAACAAAATCCATTAAGCTAATAAATGACCCTAGATTTATCTAAAACTCAGATAACTCGTGCAAATCTTCTATTGTAGTTGCTCCACTCCATGTTGTAGAGAGGCATAGAGAAACCTACATCGTGCTTCTTTAGGAAAGCTCGAAGCCATCCCATGAGTGTGTTAGCTGGAATATTTCACCTCCCGTGGACAACAAGGTGTTCCACTGGTCTAAATGGTTCAGATCCAAAACAAATAGAGGACAGAGATTGAAGACTCTCCCTAGATGTCGTAGATACCTGGAATGCAATGCTTTGATAGTCACCATGTGTACCTGCAATAATCTCAAAACGAAACAGATCAAAGCAACCAAAATATAAGGGTGAATCCACGGACCTGGGTAACACTTTTTGGCAAGAGCATTTTGGCAAAAACAAAAAAACGCACCTCGGTTGAGGGCTTGTTAAGCCCTCGACCGAGGTCTTAATATCTCGACCGAGGTTTTATTGCCCTCGACTGAGGTATTTAAATACCTCGGTCGAGGTATTTAAAAACCTTGACCGAGGTATTGCGGGCTTTACAAACCCTCGGTCGAGGTATTTAAATACCTCGACCGAGTTATTTAGATACCTCGGTCGAGGGCTTAAAAAAATAGACTTAGCCCTCATTCAAACAAATGGAAAATTTCATGTGCCTTGTAGAGGTGTAAACCCTACCATTCCTAGCACATAACTGAGCGGAGTTGATACCGATAGATTCCCCAACGAATCTTCTATCCATTGACGTGTCATACACGCATTTTGGCATTCATATGATATTTATTTTTTAAAAATTATTAATGCAAGATTGAATTACTCTACGTGGACACGAGCCACTTATTAGCTTCTTCAAATTTTTAAGGTCACACAGTTCATTAAATGCAAAAATTCACACATTAAATGACATCAGAATATTTTTAAAAAAATATCACTATGAAGCCAACATAATATTCTACAATTTGTTTTTTTACTACAAGTCAAAATTCACATGGCATATATGTGTTTTGAGGGCTTCTATCTAGCACATGAGTAAAAAATCAGGTTTTCATCGCCAAATTTGGCCAAAAAGTGTTACCCATCTTCATGGAATCACCCATAATATACTAATCTATGTTAGTGACTAAGGAATCTAACAACATATATGTGAAATCAAACATCAACAACATATGTGGGATAGAAATCAACTTGCATTAAAGAAATATGAAGAGGTTTACAACCAAGCCTTAGTGTTGACATGCATCTCCATGAAACCAATCATTCTCATCCCCAAAAGCTCCAACTCTAGCTCTCTCTATGCTCTCCAATGATATGGACCAAGTGATCAATCCAACGGCATAACAATACCTTAAGAGTTCTCCCCCTCAACCATGGCCATAAGCTTGTATTTATAAGGCTAGATGGATAGGGATGGTTGAGAGATTAGTGGGTGAGGTGGCCTCCAAGATCCTAGGATGGGGGATCTCGAGCTCAACAGAACCACAACAGTAGGGATAAGGGAGATCTCGAGGCTTATCATCTAGAAGCCTCGAGAAACTTCTCTTTTTCCCTTTTTACCTAGGGTACCGCATTCTCCTTCAATGACAGAGCAGTTCTAGTAATAAATGCTTATGGACCAAGGACGACAAGCAGTGGCACCGCTTATGGGTAATAGGGGATGGGCGATGCGAACAAGGGTACTACTCCTGGATAAAGGAGCAAGCGTGGTGCTGGGAATTTTCATGAAAGATAGATGAAAATCATTGAGTTTACACTCCAAGAGCTGGGATTCAAGGTAAGTAGGTATGTCAAATGTCTTATCACATGATGGTGATAGGATTTTGGTATAACAAGATGCCCCCCAAAGCATGAGTCTTAGAGGGATACAATAAACGAGAGCTTTGAGGGAACAATTCGTCGCCACGAGATGAAAATGTCGGCTCGATCAGAGCATGTCGTCAAGTAGGCATCTGTAGTACATCAGTATGTTGACTCATAGACACAAGTAACCAAACTCATGGCTGCAGACCAATACAAGGCAGATCCATGAGAGGAATAAACAAGCATGGATACTAGAATACAACGGAGATCTATGTGATAGAGGACTCAAACTTGGACATAGCTACCATACATACAACATAGATCTATGTCATACAGACGCAAATTTGAGCATAGCCACGACCATACAAATGTGGATCCATGATAGATATACAAAACTCCATCGCAACCTGGGGAAAAGCAATGAGTGCTTTTAAACATATACCCAGGGTCTTCATCTCGTCTTCCACAAAGGACGATTCTATCCATGTGATTACAATGATCTGAAGTCGAACGTGGTAGAAACCACTTGATTACTAGCCAATGATGTGAACCGTTAACAAGTGCGAGGGAGATCACCATTAATGTCAATGATTCCCAAGGTACTCTAGTACAATCTATTGAGCGTGAATAGATGTCCTGATGTCGAACACCTAGTCGATTCTATCGATCAAAGGTCAATGATGTGAACCTATGTCAAGAGAGAGAGAATCTATCATTAAGGCATACATATCTCAAGGTACTAAATATTGTTTTTAAGACTATTTCCCGGATGATGAGCCGATGTCGACGGGAAAAGTATCGTCAAAGGAGGGCCATGATGAGTCCCACATTGACAACACGAAACTTGGAACATAGTTCTGGAATGATGTGAATGTAGTAACCATATGACTAACTCAAAGATACTGACACAAAGACTGTGTGGACTGCAGAGGTAAAACTTCATCAAATCTCCTTTGAACATCGGGTGGCATGACAAAACACTTGGAAGCATGACTGAATGGGACAAACACACAATGCGACAGTGGACAATGCATTCTTTTGAAAGACTCAAAGGATTGACATGACTCATGAAAGTGGATCGTCATGGAGATCAGCTGAATACCCAATTGACTGACATGATTGTGCAAACAAGTGCCATGTTCAAAGGTAATGACAAACAACTGCCATTATTTGCAAAATGATTCCCTTCCCATTTTCCCCATCATGATCGATGAGTGCCTCTTTTCGGTTTTACGAGTTCAAAAAGGGTAACAAACACTCGATATAGCTTATCGGAAGACAAGTCTAGATTCATATGTTTTACAAACTCGAGAGAGGAGGGGTTCGTTCCCAAAACGGGTCTCTCAATGTTTAATTTAAATGAGTCCACTGAAATAAAACTCGGTATCATTCATGTTTAGAGAGTCTGAACGAATACAGAAGAAGACTCCAAAGGGTCCTTTTTCATATGATTTAGTCTCTAAGGCCTGAAAAAGTATAAAATCATACCTTAGAGAAATCTTCCAGTCATGATTGGCTGGAGTGTTCCTTTTTCATAAATAGTCCCATCCGAACCAAAAAAGAGATAACCTATCGTCGGAAGGACGACTCTTAAATACTTTACGAGTATGAAGGAGACAAGTACTTGACAATCTTTTTCATATTTAAGGAGCTTAAAAAGAGTTTAAAGAGGACTCCATGAGCTTTCTTTACACAATGTCCTATTTTACGAGCCTGGAAAGAATCGGAAACGAACTCGACAACTTTTTCGTTTTTAAGGAGCCTGAAAAAGAGGTGAAAAGAGGACTCCATGATGCTTCTTTACACAACGTTGATTTTTACGAGCCTGGAAAGAAACTTGAAATGGACTCAGACCTTTGATACTAGATTTTAATGAGCATGACAAAGTGTCATAATAAATGCTTAACGACCTTTTCTGTTTTGTGAAAGTGCAAAAAATCCATAAACAAACTTTCAAAGCTTCTTACTGAAGTTCTCTTATCCTGCAAACGACTCAGAAATAAGTGTTAAATCCATGCATAACTAGCATTAAGGGATTATGACAAATAAAATTTGACTAAAATATGATTTTACATCAAAACTATGGTATGTCAGACCCAAAAATGCCTATATAATTCAAGTAAATAGTAAAAAATCAAATCGTTTCACTATTTACCTCTAGCAGAGAGCACTTGCAGCATTTTCTTAGCCAGATCTTCCACAACTGATACTAGGAGTTTCCACCGTCTGTTTTCAGTATCGTCAGTTGCAGGTAACATCTAAGACCTTTATATTTCATTTCATAGCATTTATTTTGAGATTTGGTGGGGTTTTGGGCCTATATGGCAAGCCCTAAAACTCAAAATGTGGGCACCGTGGCTACCCCTTGTGGGATACGTGGTACCACCCAAGAACCACGCCAATAACACAGTGGACAGGCGGTGCCACCGCCTGTCGCCAATAGTGCACAGGCGGTGCCGACCGTGGATAACTTAAACTAATAGTATGGGCAATATAAGTTCATTCTTTTGATTTTCAATGATTTAAGGATGATTCTAATGCATACCATTATTGTTTTTGGCAAGTCTAGGTTGCTCAAAACATGGTGATATAGAAAGAAAGAACATATGATGAGGAGGATGCTGCTGCTAAGAGAAATGCGGGTTGTATTGTCGTATTACAGGACTGTGGGCTCATGAAGTTCTTCAGGACCCCAAGCATGGTGTCGCACGAGCGATTACTGGAACACATACTGCAGATGTAGAATCCAGAACAACAGTATTTCAAGGTGGGAGGCCATGTACTTACAGTGGAGGTAGAGGATATCTACTTCCTGACTGGTCTCTCGAGACAAGGCGCTCCCATCTCACTGACAGGTTCCCATGGAGGGGACATTACTACCAGAGAACTTATAAATCGTCACTGTGCACCAGGAACAGGTACATCAGGGAAGAAGATCCCCATCAAGGTAGTGACGGATAGGGCCCTATGGACTGTTCTGTTTACCATGTAGAGGGTGACCGAGAGTCAGGGTGTGCATCAGGCTTCCAGGGCACACATGTTGTATGCCATAGAGGCCATGGCACCTACATTATTCAACTGGGTGAAAGCAATGCTTCCAATCTTCAAGGATCAGCTGACTAAGTGTCGGCAAGGAGAGCTGAAGTAGTTCGGCTTTGGTTCCTGCATCTTAACCTGCTTCTTCTTCGAGCGGGTTCCAGAGATGAGGCCTCAGGTGACCTTCCGAATTCTGAGAGCACGGGACCCCCGTATGCTAAGGTGGGTCCAGGTCATGGCTCGTATAGGAGCGGGTAGGGGAAAGGTGAAGTTCGGCGATTCATTCTTCATATGGCTACGAGATCAGATCCTCATGGTTGAGGACTATACTTACGCAGGCACGGACTTCATCGAAGATCCTGACCTACCACTCCCACCTGGCGTCCAGTGGGGTGATATCGGTAAGAAGCAAGAAACCCTAAAATGGATGAAATGTTTTTTTTTTTAAGTTTTATATTTTTTATGTTAAGTGATGAGATCTGTACATTCTCATGCAGATGTTAGAGCAGCGAGACCTAGAGAAGCATCTCCGTTGGATAGGCGAGTTGGAGCCCGCTTTGTACCACAGGGTGATGATATCACCGGGGAGCTGGAGGAGAACCTGGAGAGGTTGACTCTGGATATCCCAGATGTTGACATAGATGACCTCCTGATGAGATATCAGAGATCCACAGCGGGAGTACCGGGCTGATTTAGTAGGCTGCTACGTAGGGTAGCTCGAGCAGTGATGTGCTATCACGAGCACCACTAGTGTATGAGATATGTACTGAAAGCTAATAGCTTCAGGATTTTGTATGATGATTTTTCCTGAAAGCCTACGTGCTTTAGAGGAGGTCTCAGGACCTATTTTTGTAAACTTTTTCATATATATATATATATATACATACTTTTACACGGTATTTAAATGTTTCAAATGGAAAATGCATTTTCTATGAGTTTTACGTGTCTCTAAATGTTTATTTAAAATGGACCATGTTTGATTTACAGTCATGAATGGGCAATATGCCAGTCTAGGATGTAGTTAGCTAATGAGTCAGCGACTACATTATGTTCCCTAGGGATATGCCTATAAGTAATAGTTTCGAATGATCTTTCTAACAAACGCACTCTCCGAAAGAGGCAGAGGAGTACCGGGTTCCTAATGGTGTAGATGTGGTTTAAATGGCGAACCACGAGCTGTGATTCCATTAAGAATACTAAATCACGAACATCCTCGGAGGCAGCTTCAGTAAGAATACCGATGACCGCTTCATACTCGGTGATGTTATTAGTAGCGAGACCTATACAAACTGCTCCTGAACTAACCAAATATTCAGTTGGGGAATAGAGGACCCAAGCAGTCGAGGTGAGATTCAAGGTGTGGAAGCAAGCACCATTAGCGAAGCCGTAGAAAGCCATTTGCATGACCAAAACATGGTATAAACAGATGCGGACACTAAAACTCAAAACCATCTTCAAAATACTAAAAGCACATTGAAAGTCAATCAATATACATATATACAAGATACTATCCAAGAAAACCTAGGAATAGTACCTTTTCAAGTACAACCCATTACAAGGTTGCCCCAAAGGGATTCCATCATAATCAATGAGCTCGTAAGCTCCTTTCTCTAACACCTTAGAAATAACGAAAGGTCCATACCACATGGACTCAAACTTACCCTTCCATAGTTTGTCATATCTCTGGTCATATGTCAAGACTAGGTCACCCTCGTTGAAGACACGAGGTTGGAAGGATTTATCATACTGCACCTTGACACATTTCTTATGTGCATCATTAGCCAAGGCAGCATCTTTGCGAGTCTCATTAAGGTTACTCAAGTATAAAAATCTGTCTTCCTCTGCGGAAGTGTCTGGGAGAAGTTCGACGAGAAGTTGTAAAGATGGAATCTGACATTGGATCGGTAAGATGGCTTCAAGTCCATAGATAAGCTGAAATGGGGTGAAACTAATAACTATTTTCACAGAAGTCCGATAAGCTCAAAGAGCAGAGAAAAGAACGTGGTACTAGTTGTATTTATGATCTCCAACCATCCGACGAAGCATAGTTTTCAAAACTTTGTTAATGGCCTCTACCTGACCATTAGCTTGTGGATAATACGGCGTAGAGTTTTCATGGCAAAACCCTAGCTTGGCACTCAGTTCCTCCATCATCTGATTATGGAAATGGGATCTGTGATCAGTAACGATGGACTACGGAACTCCAAATCTAGCTATGATATGATTGAACAAGAAGAGAGTGGTAGTCTTACCATCTTCCGCATATGTAGGCATGGCCTCAACCCATTTAGTGAAATAATCAATGGCTACGATGATGTAACCATGCCCCCCGGCTAAGGTAGGCTTACAATGCATGAAGTCAATCCCCCATTTGGTGAATGGGCCAACGGCAATGACAGGGTGTAGCGGAGAAGGATGGGTGCGCTTTTTAGGATGAAAATGTTGACAAGGTGGGAATTTCTTAATAGTATTTGAAGACAGAAGGCTAGAAATAGTCAGCGTGAAGGATTTTCTAGGCTATAGCCATCCCAGATAAATGACCGCCACATGCTCCAAAGTGGCAATCATTCAACACATGTTCAACCTCCTCATGGGTGAGGCATCGCTGGAGAATAGATTCAATCCCACATCTATACAAAGTATCATTCAGGATGAGATAGTATTTCGCGTGGTGACGGATACAGCGGCGATCATCGCAAGATAAATGCAGCTGAAAACGTTGTGTCTAGAGATAAATCAGCAAATATCCATACCAAGGATCAGTAGTGCTAATCAGGAACAGGAATTCATCCGAAAATGAATCATTGGGCTCATATTCCATCAAAGCACAAGGAAGATCACACATAAGCTCTGCAAAGTCCAAGGATTTCTTTGATGTAGCCTTGGCAAACTCCAGATCGAACTCTTGAAGGATTACAATCCAACGGGAGTACTTGTCCTCGAGTACCTGACGATTCAGGATGTAGTACATCGGGTTTTGGTTTGCCAATACGGTGGTAGTGCGGAGCAGAATGTAATGATGAAACTTTTGTACAACAATGACCATGGCCAATGCTAACTTTTCCACACATGAATAATGAGTTTCGAAATCCAAGAGATTGTTACTGGCGTAATAAATCACGTGATCCTGACCGTGGAGATTGTCCTGCGCTAAAACCATAGCGATGGTAGTAGCAGAGGCAACAATATACAAGAGAAAGTCCTTTGAATAATCAGGGGGGTGTATCACGGGTGAATGAGTCAGAGCGTGCTTAATATTATCAAAGGCGCGTTGGGCCCGGTCATCCCAGAAGAATGGAGTGTTCTTCTTAAGGAGACGCATATAACCATGCATTTTCTCTGTGAAATTGCACACGAAACGACAGAGAAATTTTTCCTTCCCCTGCAAAATTTGAAGTTCAAGGAGGTTAGTTGGGGCTGGAAGATCAAGAATGGTGGAAATTTTTAAAGGATCAATCTGGATGCCATCTTTGGATACCACACATCCTAGCATACATCCCGTCTCAACGCAAAAAACACATTTATGCGGGTTGAGCCATATATTATAATGATGGCATCTCAAGAATATCTCTCTAAGATGACCAAGGTGGTCCTCCCGTCACTGTGAATGAGTAGGGAGGTCGTCAAGGTATGGTTCAACAATGTGTTTGACATCATGAAACGCATAGGACATCGCATGTTGGAATGTAGCTCCAACATTTTTCTAGCCAAATGGTAACTTCTTATATGCAAAGGTTCCCCATGGGAAAATGAATGCCGTCTTATGCTGATCAGAGGGTAATATCTCAATCTAATTATAGCCAGAGAAGCCATCCATAAATGAAAAGATGATACTTCCAGCACAGTTGTCGATAATCTGATCAATGTGCTGGGTAGGAAAGTTGTCTTTGGGACAATATTTATTGAGATACCTAAAGTCGATACAGACTATAATGGTGCCCTGCTTTTTATTGACAGGGACAACGTTCGATATCCATTCCATCAGGGGTATAGGATAAATAAACCAGCTTTCAGAAGTTTCGCAATTTCAGCTTTAATAGTTGCGGCCTTCCGAGGATGGACTTGCCTAAGTTTTTGCCTGACAGGTTTGGCCGAGGGATAGGTTTTAATCTCATGTACCATGATGGATGGGTCAATCTCCAACATCTCTTCGTAGGACCAGGAACAAATATCACGGAATTATTTAAAAAGTGCCTTATAGGCTTCAGATTCATCTGCAAAGCAGTTCTTCCCAACATGAACATGCTCGATAGTATCAGGCTTGGCTGATATGTCAATTAGGTTCGTCTATGTAATGTTGCAAAGGTTTCCTTCAAAATTCGTATCTTGCAACAATATAGGACTTTGGGGTACGTTGACAATATCAGTAGGAAACAAGGATGCAAAATCATGGTTAACCGAACTGGTATTGGGGAGGAACATGGATCTATGATGGTGATCCTTCCCAATGGGCTCGTCCAAATTCATGATCTCTATAATGGACTCATCGAAAGGAAAAGTCTCAGAGAGATAGTCTAGAACCGAAAGAGAAGGTTCTAAATAGTACGGTAAATGGTAAGGATCCGAAGCCACTAGATGAAGGTCATCAGTGTGATCATCGGAAAAGGTTTGAATGGTGTCATACATAGTTTCGTGTGGACTCAACGAGGTGGAATCAACAACATTTTTTCCCTTAGGCTCATAATCAAATGATGCGATCATATGGACTGTCGCAGTATCCGTGCTAGGAGGAGTGGATGGAAAAATCCCCATAAGGGATGAATCCTTCAACATACCTACCCCAATCGACTGGTAAGGAGGAGGGGACTGGCCTAACATGGGGATTTTATTAGCCATGGAGGTAGTAACATCCGGAGTACAGAAATCAAGCTGATCAATAGTAACAATTCTCCCTAGATGCGGGAATTGGACTGTTCGAAATACTGTTGAGGCAACAACAGTCATGGCATAGAACCAATTCCTTCCTAGAAGGAGGTTGTAATCTAAAGGGGCATCTACCACTTTTACTTAGATGGGAATGGTTTTTCCCCCCAGCTCGATCGCTAGGGCTGATATGAGACCATGGGGTTGGAAACCCCGTCTATCAAAGGCTTTAAGGGTAGTAGGTGATGTGACAAGCGCGGGAGAGCCAAGAGCCTTCCAACAAGTCAGAGATAACACCGAGGTCGAAGCTCCTTCATCTAGGATCATTCGAAAAACTTTCTTTCCAACCACTTTTGTAATGACTTGAAAAGCAATTTTATGTGGTAACCTAGACTTATAGTTATCAACATTGAAATGAATCAAGTTGGTGTTATCCGGGTCTAAAGATCCTAATGCAGTCAACAAGTTTTTGCACTGTGTAGGGCAACTTTGGAGCACTTCTAGGGTAGACATTGCACAAGGTGCCTAAGCAAGATCTTCAACTACATTATAAAATTGAGCAGCTCGGGCATTGGGATTAAATACTGTCTTCTGAAGAGTACTCTTAGGTGGGCGCAAAATCATGTCAAGAGTAGGCTTCTCGATAGACAAAGGGATAGTAAACGAGGACTCAAGAGAACTAGTAGAAGGGGCTTTCCCTAAAGACGAATGATCTTCATTTTTATCCGCGGGTTCATCATAATTTTGACTTCGAGTTTTCAGATGGATCGTATCTGAGGACATCATACGAATTTCCTCTGACGAACTAGAGTTACCCTGATTAGACATGTGGTCTATCAGTTGTTGTTGAGAGGGAAAAGGATCCATAAGTACTGTGGGTGCGGGATTGGACTTCAAAAACTGAGAGATTTCGTCCCGACGAGGACACTCCTTTGAAAAATGGTCACCACCGCAGAGCAGACAGGGATATTTCACTTTTATTTTCCCTTTGTCGTTATCACCATTGGTTGGTCGTCGAGTCTTCGGCTGGTTTCCAGGTTTTTTATTTCTATATTTACCTTTCTTTTTATTACCCAAGGTTTGAGTACTTTGAATAGAATTGACCTCGGCAGAAACCTTAGGAGTTGAAGGAGTAGGGGGAGCAGTTTGGGCTTGCTTGGTAGGTTTCGATGCGGACACGGACTGGATTGAACCAACAATTCCATCAACTGGTACTTCTGCTGGTGGCTTGGCAGGATCGGTGCTGGGGCGAGGAGCTTGAGGAATCAGGTCATAAAGAGTGCTAGACTGGGAATAAACCAAGTCTAGGTACTAAGCCAGACCAATAGCCTGCTCTTCAGTGACGGCACTGCCCATGGCCACATCTCGGGCAATAGGAGTCAACAAATATTTGGTGAACCAATCAGCTAGTAACTGATATGGAATAGGGGCCTTAATAAGCCTTCTCCGCCTTCTCTACTCATGAATATGATCAGATATGTGGGTGGAGGTGTTCTGTTGCAGAGAATTTAAAATATCAGTGCCCGTTTCATAACGAATAGGGAGTTGAAAGTGTGTAAGAAACACGGTTTCCAACGAGCCAAAATCCACAAACGAATGTTGTGGGAGTTCAATGTACCACTTCGTGGTCGTACCGGTCAAAGTTCGCTGAAAGAGTCGTAACCAAACGGAGTCATCCATGAGGGAGTTTGAAGAACACTACAAATGGAATGTCATCACATGGTTCTTTGGATCGTCTCCTTGTTTCCCATCGAATTTTGGGATGTCCGATGGTAACTTTACTAGAATGGGTGGCCACGAGGGATTGTGTCGAATGGGGTTATTAATCAACATGGACAAATCAGGTAAGTCCAAAGTTGCCAGGAAAGGTAACTGTCAGTTGGGCTTAACATACTGGTAATATTGATATGGCATATAATTACCAGTAGGACCATAAGTAGACTGATAAATAGGTTGTTGTGACGAATAACTACTGGAAGATCCGCCTACAGGGGGTTGATTTACGGGATCAGGACCGCTAGGACCGCCAGGTCCTCCAGGAGGAGGACCACCAGGGCCACCAAGACCACCAGGACCACCAGGAGGTGGACCACCAGACCCTCCAAGAACACCAGGAGGAGGTAAACCTCCAGAGCCACCAGAACCACTAGGAGGAGGGCCACCAGACCCTCCAGGGCTAGAAGGTGGAAAGCCACCAGGTCCCTTAGGACCACTAGGGATACCAAGACCATAAGGAGGAAAGTTTCCAGATCCTCTGGGACCATTAGGCCCCCCAAGGGGAGGACCTGCATAGGGAGGTCCTCTGGCACCTCCCGTAGTATGTATAGGTATCCCCCCCATAGCTGGCATGTAAGACCAGTTGGGTTTCCCCCATGGCGTAAAAGCATTAATAGGGTATGGAATTCCTTTAGGATTGGGTGGATGATTAATATTACCTATAGGTATTTGATAACCATAACCTCCAGAAGATTGAATGGTTATAGGTTGAGCCCCGGAGGTTTGACCTGAACTGGATGGGGGATTAACCACATTAGTATGGGTGGGAGGGACATAAACTATAGATGGTTCTATGTTATAGGTCTGTCCTTGACTAGGAACAATTACAGTGTCAGATAATGTAGGTCGTGTCAGGGGTTTCCCCCCGGCACTAGAAGGTGTAAAC
This sequence comes from Pseudotsuga menziesii, assembly GCA_001517045.1. NCBI lineage: Eukaryota > Viridiplantae > Streptophyta > Pinopsida > Pinales > Pinaceae > Pseudotsuga > Pseudotsuga menziesii. The sequence goes on from LPNX010738738.1 coordinate 51,503, forward strand.
GAAACAAGAATTGAAGATTGAATCTCAGGTGCAGAAGACCTGAGAAGATTAGGCATAGACATAACATGAGAGGTGGTAGGGGTGGTATCTTGACTTGGGTTGCGAGGTGTCAATGGACGATCTATAATCGGTTTAATGGGTCTCATAGATTCGGCAAGTGAATGATATCCCCTAGGAACAGATGTGGACCGTAATACTGTTGGGCCTAAAAGGTCATAAATTTTCTTATCAATCTCCTATGCATGGAGAATGGCAGCACGGTATTGCATACATTCTTCTTCATCTTCAGAAGAGTTTAATCGAGTGCCAAATGTGGCAATGGCCTAACCTACAGGAGTGTCCCAAAATGGAGCATTGGGACCAAGATCCGGACGAGCAGTATCATCAACACGTCCTTCCATGGGAGAATGGAACGAGGAATGTCCCCGAGAAGGCTATTGGACCAAGGGAGGCAAGTGTGAAGAATATGGTACTCCACTTTCCATAACCACATTATCTCCCACTTGGGAGGTGGTAGCAGCTCCTTCCATAGGATTTTCTCTTGAACCAGGAATAAAATCAGGTGGCAAGCCCTGTACTCTTCTAAACTGTCTTAACTCAGCCAATTTGTACAGTTCCTAACTAACCTAGGGTCTGAAAATCTAGAAAACACACCGAAGATAATTTCCCTACACAAGCTATAGGTTAACACAAGCACACTTAAAATGGTAGGAGGAGTTCAAAAAGTTAGGTCTCTCACTAGGATTGTCAAGAAGGCACCACTTGAGATATACCTCGAGGGTATGTGTGTAGTAATCTCCCTAAATATTGTTTTCGATGTATGGCTCCAAACAAGACGGCCAAAGGGATTTTCTCAGATAGATAAGGTACCCTAGTGGGGTCTCTCGATATACTCAAGGTACGTGGGAGCTCGAATCAGTAGTAGTGTTGTCTAATGCATAACCGTACAAAAGGGGCCTTTCGATATACAATCGAGTACGTGAAGTACCTTTCTATATACCTCAAGGGTACATGAAAAGTCGTTCAATATACCGATAGTACATGGAAGAATCGCACGAGTCCCGAGATGTAATGCTGACAAATAACGACATCTCCTACGCTTAACGACGCTTGAACACGTCTCTAACCTATCACTCAAGTTGCTACGTAAATTTTAACCTACAACTACGGTTAATTTTAACTTGTATGGTTAGGTGAATTCATGATGGTTTGACAGGAAAGTAAAACCATGCAATATGCTTGTGCAAAATGTTCACTTTACTGTTCAGTATGCCTACTTACGGGAGGGAAAGAGAGTGTTTTCCTTTTGTTTCAAAACCAAAAAGACTTCCAAACAACAGTCATGAACATCAAAAACAAAGACAAGCAATCACTTTTCCAAACTGATTTCTCTTTTCTGAAAGAAAAAAGAAGGGGAAGAATCTCTTTTCCTAAAAGAAAAACAAGAAGCACACCTATATGCAAATGCACTCTATTTTTTCAATTTTCTCAAAACATAAGCAAATAACTTAAAACTACCATTTTTTTTATTTTGATTGAGATAGTTCTAAATGCATGAGAGACGAAAGATCATAAAGGTCCTGAAAGCTTGTAAATCCAATCAGAAAACCAATGTCCTAGGCTCAATGATAATATCCTAGTCTCAGTCAAAAAAATTCTTTTTTAAAGGAAGGAAAAAGAAGTTTACTATGCAAATAAGAAATGAAACCTAGAAGCTAATCTAGTATTCTTCTTTTAGTCTATGCACCAGAAATGAAAAGAGATTTTAATAACACCCTAAGCTTTTAAGAAAACAAGAAATCCTTTCATAAACACAACCAACAAGCATAGAAGCGGATGAACAATCAAAAGACCTAATCAAACTTTTGAAATTCCACTCAAATCAATCTTAAACCATAAAATCTCAAACCATAAGCATCAGATTCAGTAACACAAGTCTAATAAGCAGAACTGAAAGCAACAAAATCCAAATTTTTGCAAAGAAAAATGAGGAAAAAAGGCTTTGTAATGATGCCTACCTAGCACCGCGCTTCTCAGGTGTTGACATAGCATTTCCAACACAGCACCGCTTCTCACCAACAGGTTACATGCAGTGGCACCGCGTACTGTCCACTTTGTTCAGGCGGTGGCACCGCTTCTCGTACACAGCATAGGTGCGGTTCCCTGTAGATGACCAAAACACAAGAAGAATGATGGATCAAGTCAGAAAAAGACTAGATCATGGCAAATACGGTTGAATTAAGTATGGAAACAGAGCATAAAAGACCGAAATGACTCAGATCTGAACAGATCTGGAAGTTTCAAACCCAAATGAAGTGAGTCAAAAAGTAGATCTGACTGAAGAGAGTTGAAGAAGGAGCCTGGATTCGGAAAAGAGTTGCAGACTGAGGAAGATCATAACAAATGATATAACTTTCCCCAGCGGAGTCACCAGATTTGTTAGTTGGAATATTTCACCTACTGCAGACAGCAAGGTGTTCCACTGGTCTGAATGGTTCAGATCCAGAACAAATAGAGGATAGAGGTTGAAGACTCTCCCTAGATACCGTAGATACCTGGAATGCAATGCTTTGATAGTCACCCTGTGTACCTGCAATAATCTCAACACGAAACAGATCAAAGCAACCAGAATATAATCTATTAATCTGTGTTAGTGACTAAGGAATCTAACAACATATATGTGAAATCAAATATCAACAACATATGTGGGACATAAATCAACTTGCATTAAATAAATATGAATAAGTTTACAACCAAGCCTTAGTGTTGACATGCATCTCCATGAAACCAAGCATTCTCATCCCCAAAAGCTCCTACTCCAACTCTCTCTATGCTCTCCAATGATATGGAGCAAGTGATCGATCCAACGGCATAACAATACCTTAAGAGTTCTCCCCCTCATCCATGGCCATAAGCTTGTATTTATAAGGCTAAATGGATAGGTATGGTTGAGAGATTAGTGGGTGAGGTGGCCTCCAAGATCCTAGGATGTGGGATCTCGAGCTCAACAGACCCACAATAGTAGGGATAAGGGAGATCTCGAGGCTTATCATCTAGAAGCCTCGAGAAACTTCTCTTTTTCCCTTTTTACCCAGGGTACTGCGTTTCTCCTTCAATGATAGAGCAGTTCTGGTAATAACCGCTTATGGACCAAGCGCGAAAAGTGGTGGCACTGCTTATGGGAAACAGGGGATGGGCAGTGCGAACAAGGGTACCGCTCCTGGATAAAGGGGCAAGCACAGTGCTGGGAATTTTCATGAAAGATTGATGAAAATCATTGAGTTTCCACTCCAAGAGCTGGGATTCAGGGCAAGTAGGTATGTCAAATGTCTTATCACATGATGATGACAGGATTTTGGTATAACAGAGTGGATCTTGTGAAATAGATATGCATCACATGTATTCTTTGTAAAATAACCTATTATTTATGCTTCGAGCAAACCACTGATATTAACCGGGTGCTCTTTTTAATCTTTGTCTTTGATAGAAATTATCCCATATGCATAAGAATAAGAATATCTTAATATTCAACACAGATTTAATATATCCTTTCCAACTCACTCTGAAAATCAAGAAAACCCGTGAGTTGTTCCTTGAGCACTTGTGAATAAAATCCTAGTAACCCTTTCGATGACATAAAATCTGTTAGAGCAAAACACTGATATTCGTCGGGTGCTCTTTTTTATCTTTGTCTTTGATATAAATTATCCCATATGCATAAGAATGAGAATATCTTAATATTCAATAAAGGCTTAATATTCAACCTGGTAACCCTTTCGGTGACATGAAACCTGTTCGAGCAAAACACTAATATTCACCGGGTGCTCTTTTTAATCTTTGTCTTTGATATAAATTATCCCATATGCATAAGAATAATAATATCTTAATATTCAACACAGATTTAATATATCCTTTCCAACTCACTCTGAAAATCAAGAAAACCCATGAGTTGTTCCTTGAGCGCTTGTGAATAAAATCCTGGTAACCCTTTCGGTGACATAAAACCTGTTCGAGCAAAACACTGGTATTCACCGGGTGCTCTTTTTTATCTTTGTCTTTGATAGAAATTATCCCATATGCATAAGAATAAGAATATCTTAATATTCAATACAGGCTTAATATTCAACCTGGTAACCCTTTCGGTGACATGAAACATGTTCGAGCAAAACACTGATATTCACCGGGTGCTCTTTTTAATCTTTGTCTTTGATAGAAATTATCCCATATGCATAAGAATAAGAATATCTTAATATTCAACACAGATTTAATATATCCTTTCCAACTCAATCTGAAAATCAAGAAAACCCGTGAGTTGTTCCTTGAGCACTTGTGAATAAAATCCTGGTAACCCTTTCGGTGACATAAGACCTGTTCCTCCTTAACACTCTTTCTCATCCATAATGGTGCCCTTGAGCTTATTCATTTACATCTAGAGCTTGTGTATTTTCAAATATTTAATATATAACAAAGGCTTGATGCTCTCGATGCCTCAGTGCTTGATACATGAGCTTGAATGCATAACTAGCGTTTATTAATGGAGTGGTAGTTATAACATAGGATGAATATTGTAATTTTAATGAAATCAATGTGGAGAGGAAGTGAGAGAGAGAGTGGAATGGTGAGGTGGAAGGGTAGGTGAGGTGAGATAATGAGTGGGATGAGGTGAGTGGAATTAATGGGAATAGGACAAAACCATTTTTTTTAAATAACCAATTTATAATTAAAAGAAATATAGCATATTATTTCAAAACTTTAAAATAATATATTGTTATATTTATTTAAAAATATTTGGTTAAGTTATGAAATTTGGTAAAATAAGGTTTCCTAAATATGAGGCTTGAGGTATCACTTGGAGACTTTGATAATAAACATTGAGATTTCTCTCTGTCAGAATCCAAATTTTTGTAATACACATATGGTATCAACATGATGATTAATTAATTAAACGCATATGGACCATGCATGATTTAATTAATGATAAATGAGACAAGCACGAAGATAGAGAAAGGATTCGAATTTCCCATGTCAGACCTCCAGTGAACTCAAATTGAAAAGACTAGCATCAGTTAAGTCTTCATTGTGGAAAAACAAGTTTTAGTTAATTAAGGAATATACTCCTTGATTTATGCAGAGTGTTTGTTTGTGGATGACACTGACTATGAAGCACTAAAGACATTCAGTTAAACTCCTAACTAATGGTCAAGAAGTTAGTTGATGATTCAATTCAGTTCAATCAGTTCACATTCAGTTAAAGGCAGTTAACACTCAATGAATTCAACGAGGGCACGTATCTTCAGTATGGGAGAGAATTTCAAGGTGACAACTTGGCACCAAGTCAAGGCACAAAATTTCAATGTATGAATAGTGCACAAAAACATGTAACCATTCGCTACCTCTTATTGTATGAATGGATAAGCTTGTTATTAAAGTGTTATGCACTTGGAAAGGCTGATACAGTGTTCCAAGCGATATCTATTTTCTAGTGCTTCTTTGATATCTCTTATCAAGCAATCTGCTCATGTGTTGTAAATCATTCTCTGCAATTATATATCATACTGAAAGGATTGTTGGGTTTTCCCAGGGCACATCTTGTGTCTTATGGATAGAATGGTTTGTGTGTTTGAATTGTTTATGAGATCTACATGCACTATATTTGATTATCAAAAGTTTTAAAGTTCAAGAATATTTCATCATTTCTCAAACATTGATAAAAAGTTAACCATGTAACTATAAATGAGAATTGTCTTTATACACGCATAGGGGGGTATTGCTTCATTGTTTCCAGGACTAGTAGATATCTTGGGATGAGAAATATAGCAATATTAAAATGAATTAGGCATAATATAAATACAATAGGAGTTGTTGCTACTCAAGTTTCTCATGTGGATGTAAAAAACAAAGGAGCAAAACTAGATTTCAATCCGAATTATGGGAATGCTAAACGTAGAGTGCCTGATGTATCTGGCCCTATTCATATTAGGTAGTTTTGCCACAAACTTCCAAGTAGCAACACCATTTTTGTTTTCACATAGATGGGTATAATCTAAGGCTATCATTTCTAATACATTTTTGAATATGCATATTTCTTTTGTTTGGGATATGTTTTTTGGAAGAGAAGGGAATTAAGGACAACCTTCAACAGTATAAAAGGATGATGTTGCAACATTAAAATAGGAAGTGTAATGTATAGTAGTGTGATTTTACATAAAAATACTATTATATTTAATGTTTATCATGTGCTATATAAGTTTCTAGATAATACTGGTTTATGTACATAGAGATGTAGTAAATAAGGTGTTGACTGCACTATGGAGAAGTGCATATAAGAAACACTTACGACCATTGATTGTGTGTCTAGATCAACAACCGAAAGCTATTGATCAATGTATAAATATGTGTGCTTGGATTGAAATGAAAAACTATTAATTTTTTGTGTGTAATCTTGTTTACCAATATGGTATCAGAACACATGCTGGCCTATCTCCATCACGGGAGGTCCAAGGAGAATGATAGAGATGTGAATGTATTCTATTGTATGTTTAGAGTGTGAGACTAGATCATTTCCTAAATATTTCTGTGTGAGTGTTTATATGTTAGTACATTTCCGCTATATGATAAAGAGTCATTGGTTCACCCATGTGACTTCCATTGTTGGAGAATACAATTTTTCACTATAGGAGGGAAGACATTTCTTTTTGTGCTAAAGTATTATGAGTGGGACGTCATTTTGTGTAGAATAGAAGCATGAGAAACACTAATTGGAGAGGATATTTCGTGAGCAACTACATGGGAATGTTCACTTTCTGTTGAGCATGATCATGATAGTTTTAATACTGAGAACAAGGAACTATCCAAAAGACATTGTTGTGTAGATCCTATATCTCTAATTCATGACCATACTATCGTCTTTTGCTGCTAGAGACTCTATTTAAATCCTCTACCTAGCTATCACAATAAGTGTTACCAAATTTGAGTGGTTATCAACGATGAATTGTTAGAAAGAGAATCAATTCTTGGCGTATTTTTTTATATTTTTTTTAGTGATGTCTCTTGCTTTCATTGTATTATTTTTTTTGGGCATGTGCAAGAAGTTGAGGGTCTCTTTTGGCGTGTTAGATGCAATACAAAACTGAAAAAATAGACATCCATCAACTTGCATGGATATTTTGAGACACTTACACAATGAATCTTGCGATGGGTAAAAAACAAGAAATGTAGGAAATTGAATGACCTTTCCAAATATATAATTTTTTTCTATTGAAAATGTTGTTAACTATCTAAAATTAGATGTTTTTTAACATAAACTTTTTTTATTTTTGGGACAAATTATAAGGCATATGTTTTTGTGGCTGCAGCGTCTAAGTGTCTAAATGATGGAATAAACTTACGAAAACCGGTATACATATAGAGAACATATAGGACTAGTGCACGACTATTTTTCCAATAATAAAAATAATATTTTTAAATTTGTTTTTAATTATCTAAGAGATGAAACCTTGAAAACGGTATGTCAATTGTGGGTGCAATGTTTGAATGTCTTAATGCAGTTATTTGGAAATGGGATTTTTATAGCATGTAGAGGTTGGTGTTCTTTAGTGGACCATACATTTTTTTTTTAAATGGTTGAGAAACGAAAGAGATATGGACGAAACACTATCAGTGTGTTTTTTGAGTTGAGGAGTGATGACAGAAGATAAATAAGAAAAAAATAGAAAAAATTATGTATTCTTGTTAAAATTTACATATTTAGAATATGCAAAAAAAACCATATCTGTTTCTAAAATCTCTTAAAAAATGGAGGTGTGCATCATAATCAGACAAATTGCTAAACACGAGCATATTGAAAATTTGGATATAATGCTGAATTAGCCATGGTTTATCATACTCCAATGCATAGGCATGTTGAATCCAAAGCAAAGTACGAAACAGACACATAGGCATAAGAATTCCATGAAAGCATGGGTAGAGGCTCGGCCTTATCATTTGGAGGGAATAGATTTTTGAATTTAAACAAAATGCGTGCGCAATTTAGTAAAGCAAAATGGAAGCATGTTTTATATAAGCAAAACATGAGCGTGTTTTAGCTAATAAAAATGGGAGCACGTTTTAGTTAAGAAACACGGGAGCACGTTTTTAAATACTACAATGAATTCTTTTTTTGTCAATTATACCAATACTTTTATTATTTTATGTCCCCCCTGACTCCCCTCTTCCCCCTAACTCATACTAACCCCCCCTCCTCT
>LPNX010738738.1:59984-174381 GCA_001517045.1 Pseudotsuga menziesii
TCAGGAAGTGAATGTCCAATTTCTGCACATAGGGGTCGGCTTTGCAAATTCCTTGACCGTGAACGTGTGGCTAGCGTTTCCACATGGAACCTTCCTAAACACATTTGCACGACCCACCGAAATCCCTTTTTGATGCACGGTTTCCACTCTATGCCCCGGTTAGGGATTCAACAGGTGTCCTTAAAAGCCTACAGGAGGTGGGATTCAACGTTCCATAGATTGATGACCATTGCGCGGATCGATGAACCGTCAACTCCATTGTATTCAGTACATCGGGCTAGTGCTAGAGTGGCCCTCTACTCTAGGTCGATGGACAAGGGATTATTTGTTTTTTTCAATTTTGGAAACTAGGGTTTTGCTCAGTAAGTGAATGTGAAATTTTTGCACATTGTTGTAATCTCACGAATCACAGAGGGTTACCAATAATACACATTAAATCATATAGACATATCAGAGACAAGAGATAAGAACACAGATGTAGGAATAACAGATTATATTATAGTAAAAGAGTCCATACAATACACAAAACTGAATCGAGTTCTCATTTAGCTCAACAGCCTAATATATATCATTTACAAATAGTTACAAATAACTACCTGTCGGTTCGGTCAACCGACACGACCTTAGGTGGCTGATCTAATCTCTAATTAGTTGGCTGATCGACTTAGTCGGCTAATCGACTTTATTCGGCTTACCGACTAACTCCTCCAACATCTCCCCCACGAACAAAACTGTTCTTCGTCCCTAAGAAACAAGAGAGGTACTTAACAAAAAAAATCTTTGGCTGTCTAAAGTAGTTATTTGTTTGTTTATCTTTTATGGGCTGTGAAGTCGGATGGTTGGTCATTTCTATACAAGGACTTCGACAATTGCTTCTGCTGTCATGGCCAGCTGATGTTGGAATTCTGTCCAATGTTCAATACTTTCTGGATGTCAATAGTTAATGTTGTAAGTCTTGATAGCGTCAACATCTTCTCTTGAATGGAAAGGTCTGATATCCTTTCCATGTCGGGACCCAAAACTGGTGTTTTTCTTCTGTTGTCTCCAGAAGTCATTTCATCTGTGGACAGATGATGTCTAATTTGTCCAAGCTCAAAATTTCCTGTTGTACCCACCAGTGTGCTTGTCTCTCGAGCTTCTGCAGTTTGGTTGTTTCGAGCACGATTTGATCTTCGATAGTGCTTCTTAGTGCTTCTTTTGTGCTCTTTCTCTTCTCCAGTGCTTATTTCTTGTCGGGTATGATGGGTCTGCTGGAAGACTTTCCCGTAATAAATAGGCCAGTCTTGTAGTACCCCTTCCATTATGACCAACTCCTCCATGTGACTTGAAGCACTTTGTAAGCTTCGGGAAAAGTTGTGTGCTGCTGCATCAGTAGTCTGGTTGTTTCTTCTTTTTGCTCTTATCTTGTATTTTGCATCTATGTATGTAGTGCCGACACCATGCTTTCAAACAGTTGATAGGATTTTTTTAGTGGCTTGTTGGTGTCGACCTATGTTGGTCCTGGTATCACAGATTGTGCCAGGTTTCTGCATTTTATTAGGAACTCGACTTGTTCCCTTTCATTGTCGTCGAGCTCCTTACGTCTAGTCTGGCTTCTTGTTTTTGCTTCGATAGCCAGAGTTTCCAAGAGTTGTCCTAATTCTTCGTCCTTCAGCTTTGGTACGTCGACTGCAATGGTCGACCCAAGCTGGCTAATGTGGACCATTGCCCCTTGTGACTGATGGTCCCTCTTCTTTATGTCTCTCCTCCTCTTGTGCTTCTGTTGTTCTACTTGCTGCTGTACTTGTGCACTACAGACGTTGTTGGAATTGATGGTTGCAGTAAAGGTGGTTCAGGTGCAGGTGGTTCAGTTGGAGGTGGTTCAGTCGGAGGTTCTGGGTTGGGGGGTGGTGGTGGTGGTGATGGTGAATGGTCAGGTGTGATTGGTGTGGTAAGGATGTGGTCCTGTGTCGGATCCTCAATTTGTGGGGGTGAACCTTCCGGGATGTCAGAGAAGAGGTCGTCAATTTCTCGGTTTATTTCTTCCATGTTCTCTTCTTCCTCATTTCTTATCGGTTCAATGGCTAATGGAGGTTGGGGGGTGTCGACTAGGATGAAGGATGAGGCTCGACTTGTGACAACTTGAGCTGTCTTGTCGGGGTTCCTCACAAATGTAGATTTTAACACTCCCACAGATCTCGGCTTCTAGGGTATTTGGCTGGGTTCTGAAGGAACAAGCTATTTTGATCCACCAGCTTCAAACAGAGGCATTTTGGTGGTGATATTTGTACAGAGGTAAGTAACTCAAGTAGCTTTTCGATGTACGCCTGGAAGTATCTATCTTGGTCGAACCTCTCCTTCAGGGTTTTCGGCATAGCGTTTTTGCATATGTCCACTGGGCTTATGGAGGGGATCTTTGGAATTTCTTCCTGTGTGATTTGGGTCAAAGATGGGGGTGGGGGTGTAGATACTAGGTCGACCACATTTTCGGCCGTCGAAGTGTTTGTACTTTTTGGCTTTTTCGGCCGACCTTGTCGTGCTCCTGCTTCAACATATTTTCTAAATTGTGTCTTGACTGGAACTTTGTTCGCTACAGCATCTTCTATAATGTCGACCACTGTAGCTAATAGTTCCTCTTCATCCTCTGAGTCTGAAAGGATCAGCTTGTGCTTCCCCTTCCCTTTTGTCTCAGTTACTTTCTTCATTACTGTTGCTATCTCCTTTGCTAGCTTTTTTATTTTCTCCTTGGTTATGTCATACTCGGGATTGTCGGACTCAATATCTCCCAATTCGTCTGCTTCCTCCTGTTGTTGTGCTAGGCCGGTACTTTTCTCAGCTGGAATAGCTACTTGTTGTTCTATATATGTGCCTTCCCTTTGGGATGTCAACGGTATGATTGTAATTTGCAATCGACTAGTGTCTTATGCTGGTGTTTCCTCCAACATGAATGTGCTGATGTATAGTCGAAGTTCATAATCTTATCATTAGAGAGAATTTGAGGTCAAAAATGGGCCTCAAAAGGACCAAAATGTACTATAAAAATCAACCAATTACATTCTAGTAGATGACATCATCCCCCATGGTTGAGGTGGCATTGCATGAGTTAAGAATGCTTATTTGTCACATTCTCTATGGTGGATGAAAACCCATAGTTAACCAAGGTAGTGGTACAAGTACTTTTTAAGTCATAAAGTAAAGTACTCACAATAAAAGTCATTTCACACTTTCTCATAAAATAATATTATTGTTATTTTCAACTGAAGTACTCACAATTCACTTTCTCATAAAATAATATTATTGTTATTTTCAAATAAAGTACTCATAGTTCATAAAAATGTCTTTTCACATTATTTTCGTATTTTCAAGTAAAGTACTCATAATTATTGTCTTACATTATTTTCTATGAGAGACTTAACTATAACACTCCTTTACAATAAAATAAAATAAAATGTTTTACAAAATAATAATGTTCTAAAGATAATATTCATAGTTAATTTTTTTTTATATTTCCACTAGTCAATTTTTAAGAATAAATCAAGTCTTATATTATTTTCTATGAGAGACTTAACTGTAACATTCATTTACAATAAAATAAAATAAAAATGTTTTACAAAATAATAATGTTCTATATATATATATATATATATATATATATATATTACTCAATTTTTAAGAATAAATTATGTCTTATATTATTTTCTATAAGAGATTTAACTATAACATTCATTTACAATAAAATGAATATATCAAAAAAAAATATGATTTTGATATTAATTTATTCTAATAATGCAATAAATATTATAATAATATTGTTAAAATTTTACATGTAAATAAATATCAATTAAATCACATTAAAATTAAATTGATGAGGAATGTACTAAATATAAAAAGTCAACATAAATTAAAAAAATAACTCCTAAAATTATTTTTTTTGTTTAATTTCATTTACAAGTTCAACACAAATAAATGCTAAAGGACAATAATTTTTTGGGAATTTACAATGAATCTTAGTCAAATCATTGTAGAGTTATTTTATTAATTTTATTTATAGTCAATTTAGAAAAGTAACTCAACCATGGTTATTTATATTGTGCATAAAAAGTAGTGTATGAAATGAGTTGTCATATATACCTACCTCATAAAACCCCTAAATCATAATGTTTTAATATATCTTATATTTTTGTAGTACATGTCTTAGGAGGCCCATTTTTTACCTCAAATTCTCTCTAATGTCTTTTTCTTGGTCTGTTAATGGCTCTTCTATTGCTAGGGTTACTTCCTTGGCCTTTGTTGGTATCGACAGTTTTGTGCCATACTGTCAAGCTAGTTCTCAGAAGATCTCTTCTATTGTTGGGTAGTAGTCGAGAGTTTTTGCTTTTGCCTTAGCGCCTTGCATATACCACGCAGCAGTATGGTCCAGTTCCAGCTGTATGTGTGCAATTTTTGGTAGACTTCGTCGGATGTTCTAGGGCACCCTCCATCTGGTCGTTTGGATTTTGAGCTGTTGGAACCAGTTTTCCAATAGCACTTTGCCATTTTCCAGTTCCTTCAATGTTCCAGTCTGGGCAAATGGTTTGAACCTCCACATATGGAATTTTGTGGGTTCTTGGAACTGCTATTAGATTTTTAACATTAAGCTAGCATTATTAGGATCTTTTAACTGAGAGGATAACAAGCACAACAATCAAACACAAGAGACAATGAACATAGTGTTTTTCCTCGGGGAAACCATAAATGGAGAAAACCCCGCAACTTCCTCAGAGATAGAATCAACACCAAATAGAAAAGCCCAAAACAGTAAGATGATCTCCCGATGGCAGTAACCTCTTTCTTCCTAGCCCCAGTGTCTTCTTCTTCCTCAGCTATGCACTACACCTGAGTGTGAGTGAATGTGTATCAAATAGAGAGGCTAGCTCTCTATTTATACTAATTCCCAACTTGACTAAACCCAACTAGGGCCGACTTCACTAGGTGAGTCTAATAACCCTAGTGCCCCGGAACTGCGAAGACTTTAACCCTTAGACAATAGGAGGGTTACCCACAATGGCTTGACATGACTTGTTTACATTATAGATCCTCCTGATCGGAACATCGAGGCATGACATGAATCAATTACATTACAGACACATCCTGGAATAAACATCGGGGTACAAGACACAAGATACCTACATGAATACATTCCAAAGTTACAAATACATCAACACTCCCTCTTAACTAGGAAGGTATTCTTTCGACACAATTTTCAGCACTGATCTTCTTCTCTGTATCGACTGGATCATCTCGTCATCTTCATCTTCAAGTCTTCTTTGTCTTAAAGTCTTCTTTGTCTTCTTTTGCTTCGTCTTCAAGTCTTCTTCATCTTCTTCATCTTCTTAGTCTTCAAGTATTCTTCATATTCAAGTTTTCAAGTCTTCTTCATCATGGGATCTGCATCATCATGACCATTGGATCATCATCACATCTGGATCATCACTTGATCTGGATAATCATCAATTCTATATCATCATCACATATGGATCATCACCAAGTCTAGATCATCATCGCATGCTATCTTAGAATGGTGCTATCTTGATTCTTCTCATCACGGGAAGTTCTACAGAGTTAGCCCTATAGGCCTACCCTTCATGTAGGTCTTTATTAGCGCTTATATCTGACACTTAAGTCAGAATGGCCCGCGCAGCTCTTACATCTGACCTCATCTTGTCAAAAAGGCACGCCCAGCACTCACATCTGACCACATCTTGTCAAAAAGGCCCAGCACTCACATCTGACCATGTGTAAACACATCGCGCCAGAATGGCTCAGCACTTACATCAAACCTCATCTTGTCAAAAAGGCTCTGCACTTACATCCGACCCCATCTTGTCAGAAAGGCATAGCACTCACATCTGACCATGTGTAAACACATCGCGCCAGAAGGGCTCAACACTTATATCCGACCTCATCCTATCAGAAAGGCTCTACACTTACATTCGACCATGCATAAACACATCGCATCGAAAGGGCTCTCAGTCCCAGACTGAGGATCTCTGGTAACTGACCAGGTGCCTCCATTCTCATAAATAATGGCATATGCCCTTATACCTGATCAAGTGCGACAAATCCCTCAATCACATCAGAATGGTCATGCACTCACATATTATCATGTAAGACTACATCCTACATTCATATCAGAACGGCCCTCAGTCCCAGACTGAGTATTCCTGGTAACTGACCAGGTTCCTCCATTCCAAGAATGACATTCAGCCCTTACATCTGATCATGTAGGAACCAATCCTACAGTCACATCAGAATGGCTCAGTACTCACATCTGACATGGAAGGAACCTAAATCCTCTCACCATGACAGAATGGCTCATCCCTTACATCTGACCATGGAAGGAACTTAATCCTCTCCCATGTCAGAATGGATCTAGGTCTCATCATTTCCCTTTGGAGGAAACTTCGATTTGGAGAACACCAAGCTTCTCCCTGAAGTAATCAAACTTCACTCTAGCCAATCGCTTCATCAATACATCAGCTATATGTTCCTCCATCACAACATACTGGAGCTTCACTGCTCCTCTCTGCACCATATCCCTGATATAGTGATACTTGATCTCGATATGCTTCGACTTGTCATGGAACACTGGGTTCTCTGACAACTTCACACAACTCTGGTCGTCGCAATATATACAAGTAGCATCCATCTGGAGATCAAATAAATCAAACAGTAGCTTCCTCAGCCATATTGCCTCACAACTAGCTGAAAAAGCTGCAACATACTCTGCTTCAGCTATACCCAGTGCCAAACAGGATTGCTTCCTACTAAACCAGGATATCACACATGATCCCATACTAAAGCAACATCCTGAAGTGCTCTTCCTATCGATGGCACTGCCTACCCAATCTGAATCAACATAACCCTCTAGGTTAATCTTTTGATTCGCCTTGTATTTGAGCCCATAGTCAACTGTACCCTTCAGGTACCTCAGAATATGCTTTGCAGCAATCAAGTGAACATGTCTCGGATCTGTCAAGAATTGGCTCAAGGTGTTCACAGCAAAGCAAATATTTGGTCTCATGTTCGTCAGGTACATCAAGGACCCAATCATCTGACAATACGTCGTGGCATCAACCATTTCTGATGAAGCATCACTTAATAACTTCAGGTTCGATGCCATAGGTGTGGTTATGGCCTTGCAGTCCATTATCCCGAATCTCTTCAGAATCTCTACTGCATACTTCCCTTGTCCAAGGAATATTCCACCTGCATTCTGCCACACCTCCATGCCTAAGAAATAGTGCATCATTCCCAAGTCTTTCATTTCAAACTCGGCAGCAAGTTTCCTCTTCGTATCAGCAATCAACCCATCCATACCTGTTACAAACAGATCATCCACATACAGTAAGAGTATCACTGGGTTGCCATCTTCAACCTTGTAGTAAAGGTTGGAATCTGCTTTACTCTTGGTAAATCCCAAATTGGATAGGAAACCATGAATTCTACCATACCATGTCTTGGGTTCCTATTTCAAACCGTACAGGGCTTTCTTCAATTTGCACACATGATACTCTCTATCAGGTGTCTCAAAACCGAGTGGTTTTTCTACATACACTTCCTCTTCTACTACACCATTCAAGAAAGCAGTCTTGACATCCATCTGGTGTATCTTCCATTTCATCACTGCAGCCAGAGCATGGACTGATCTGATGGAAGTGTATCTGGCTACAGGTGCAAAGGTTTCTTCATAATCTATTCCTTCTTTCTGGGAGAAACCACGAGCCACAAATCTTGCTTTATATTTCTCGATGCTGCCATCTGCAGCATGCTTAATCTTGTAGATCCATTTGGAAGTTACAATGGACATCCCTTCTGGTCTTGGGACAACATCCCAAATATCATTTTTCATGATCGAATGATACTCTTCGATCATAGCATCCTTCCATTCTTTCTGTTCTACCGCTTCTTCATAGTTGGAAGTTTCTTTCTCAATAATGTCACATAGTAAGGCTACGTAACTAGAGCAAGATCTAGTTCTCTTTCTTCCTCTGGGTGTTTCTTCTGAAGCTCCATATCTTTATGCACCTTGGATAATTTCACGTACCCAAGCAGGTTTCCTCTTATGAGGATTCTTCTCCCAAGGTGGATCTACAGTTTCTTGAGGATCTTCAAATTCTCGATCTTCTTCTTGAATTTCTTCATTCATGATTGTGTCATGAATTATGGGTTCTCTTGTTTCTTCAAGTTCTTCAGCCGGTTTCTTCCTGGATTTGATGTAGGATGAATCTTCATCAAATGTTGCATCTCTGCTAATGTCAATCTTCTTGAATCCTGGGAAGTATATACTGTAAGCCTTCAAGCTTTTAGAGTATCCCACAAATATACCCTTCTTTCCTGAAGGATCTAACTTCGTCCTCTTTTATTTCGGAATGTGTATGTACACAGGACAACCAAATATTCTAAGATGGCTGACTTCTAGTTTCTTGCCTGAGAAGACTTCTTCAGGAGTCTTGTTCTCAAGTACTCTGTGTGGAGTATGGTTCTATACATACGCCGTTGTTCTAGCAGCTTCTACCCAAAGATGCATAGGAAGACCTTGATCATGAAGCATTGCTCTTGCAGCTTCCATGATAGTTCTATTCTTCCTTTCTGCAATCCCATTCTGTTTTGGATTATAAGGAGTGGACAACTCCCTTTAATCCCTGAGTATTTACATAGCTCTTTGAATTCATTTGATGTGAATTCTCCACCATTATCTGATCGAAAATTCTTGATCTTCTTTTCAGTGTGGTTCTCGATCAAGGCTTTGAATTCCTTGAACTTGCTGAATACTTCATATTTATTCTTCATGAAGTAGATCCATGTCTTCCTAGAAAAATCATCAATGAAAGAAACATAGTATGCATACTTGCTTAGTGAACTAGATGACATTGAACCACATACATCGGAGTGGATGATTTCCAAGATTCATTTTTCCTTGCTCTCACTACTTGGAAATGTCTTCTTTGTGTTCTTCCCTTTCGCACATCCTTTGCATACACCTTCATGTTTTGTCTGCATTTCTGGGAGACCTTCAACAGCTTTGCTTGCAAGGGGCAATGCTCTGTAATGCACATGTGCAAGCCTTCTATGCCAAAGCTCATTTGGTTCTACCGAGTCATGAACCAAAGCTTGTTTTGTTTGGCCCTTCAATTTGTATATTCCTCCTTCTTGTTCTCCAATCACTATTGCATCATCGAAAGACTTTCCTTTTGGCCACATGAGGACTTGGCCATCTACAAATGCAACCCTCATTCCTTATGCATCTAATGCAGATATGGAGAGGAGGTTCTTCTTTAGTACAAGTACAAACAATACATATTTCATCTTGATAGACTTTCCAGAGTCTATCTTGTATGAGGATTCACCACTACCTTTTATTGGATATTGGTAGTCATCTCCAAGTTTCACCTTGTGAGGTGATTCATGTTCAGATAATTTCACAAAGGATTCCTTGAATCCTGTCATGTGCTTGGAAGCACCACTGTCTATAAGCCAATCATTTCTGCCATGTGTGATAGTTCCCATGAGAGCAAAAATCAGAACATATTCTTCATCACTTGAAGAATCATCACTGACTTGCCTGTTTCTCTTCGAGGAAGGTTCATCATCCTCTATAGCATGAGCATGATGTCTTCTCTTGTTTCCCTTCTTCTTGTTAGAGCTACTTTTGTTCTTAGGACAATCTCTAGCAAAGTGTCCTCTTTCATCACATGTATAGCAAATGAACTTAGACTTATCTCTAGGCTTTCTAAAGTTATTCCTTTGATTAGAGTACTTATTTCTGTGATGGCTAGATCTGGTTTTCTTGGATTGTACTGTGAGAGCTTGATATTCACTTCCCATCTTCTCTTCTCGAGTTGCTTTCCGAGCTTCTTCTTGAGAACATTCTTCCCAAAGTCTGCTGAACTTGACTAACTTCTTTCTGGCACAGATCCCTTGAATGAAAGAGTCCCGTGTCCTAGGGAGACCATTCAAGTTGGTCATCACAATCTCTGCATTCTCGACTTCTTCATCTACTGCTTCCAATTGTTCCTTGATCTGAGAAACCCTTGTGAAGTAAGATTGGATGGTTTCAACATTCTGGATCTTCACATTCTTCAATTGGTTTTTCAAAGTCATCTTCTGGTTTATGTTCTTTCCTTCGAACAATTTGGTTAGGGCATCAAACATAGCTTTAGGTGTCTTGAGGGAGGACACTTGTAGTATGAAGTGATCCTTGATAGAATCAACAATGATCCTCTTTTCCATAACCAACTTCTTCTTATGCAAGGCCTTAGCCTCATCTCCCTCTGGAATTGGAACCTCCTCATTGATGTAGGAGTCCAACTCATTCTCTTCCAGGACCAGGGAGATCCTATACTTCCAGGCTAGGAAGTTATTAGTTCCCTCAAGCTTTTCATCAAGCTTGGTATGACGAGACATCTTAACTGAGAACCTCAAATGGAAATACAAAAGATTTAGATCTTACCAGGTCAAGATGTCAGATCTAGATTTGGAACTGAAATCCTGTAGTGCTGGTTCAGGAGCAGATTAGGGTTTTTCTTTTCCATAGTTCTGGCCAACCAAATTCTTTGAATTTGATTCCTAACTTCGATTTTTGGGAGGAGATCAATCCAGGCCTAGGCTCACTAAAAAATTCCTCTTCTGTGAAAAGCCCTAATTTCTGGCAAGAGTGTCGGGTCCAAAACTGAAAAAACTGAGAATTGGATTTTGCTTCGACAGAAAGATGCGCCCTAAGGAGGAGAGTTAATCCAACCTTATTTTGCTGAAAATATGTGGAGGAAGATCCACAAAGTAGGAAGCCCTAGTTCGCGCAGCTGGATAGTGTCTTCTTCTCAGATTAGCTTTTATACCATGTTAGATTTTTAACATTAAGCTAGCATTATTAGGATCTTTTAACTGAGAGAATAACAAGCACATCAATCAAACACAAGAGACAATGAACATAGTGTTTTTCCTCGGGGAAACCATAAATGGAGAAAACCCCGCAACTTCCTTAGAGATAGAATCATAGCCAAATAGAAAAGCCCAAAACAGTAAGATGATCTCCCGACAGCAGTAACCTCTTTCTTCCTAGCCCCAGTGTCTTCTTCTTCCTCAGCTATGTGCTACAACTGAGTGTGAGTGAGTTTGTATCAAATAGAAAGGCTAGCTCTCTATTTATACTAATTCCCGACTTGACTAAACCCAACTAGGGCTGACTTCACTAGGTGAGTATAATAACCCTAGTGCCTCGGAACTGCGGGGACTTTAACCCTTAGACAATAGGAGGGTTACCCACAATGGCTTGACATGACTTGTTTACATTATAGATCCTCATGATCGAAACATTGGGGCATGACATGACTCAATTACATTACAGACACATCTCGGAATAAACATCAGGGTACAAGACATAAGATATATAGGTGAATACATTCCAAAGTTACAAATACATCAACAATTGCTTGTCCCCGAATAGGCACAAGTAGTACATTACTATCCATATTATCAGGGATGGGAACCTTATAATCCCTCCCGACTCCTAGCATTTCTCATAGATGCCTTTGAGCATGTCAGCGACATACTCAACCCATATGTATACTTTTCCCGTGCCGGAAATTGTATCCACTGCCTCTAGCATATCTAGTTTTAGGTCGCTTCCTTGACCCGTGGGTGTAAGCCCTGTGGCTATGATTTTAGCCACAATTTGTGGTGTTCGAGCTTGTATCTGGCTAATCATTATCCCTTTTGAGTTCTTTCTCGATGGTGTTCCAGTTAGTCACTCCACTAGCCCTTCTTTTATGCCGACTGGTATTGGGTCACCTTGGTTGGATAAGCCAGTCAGTTTATATATTACTTTGTCAGAGATTTTGACTGGTCTGTCAAAGTAGAATCTGTCATTGTGGTATCGGCTTATAATGAATTTGACTATTGTTTCCTTTGTACCTCCAAAACTTGCCATGAATGGTGTATTCATGTAGTTCATGATAGAACTGCAGTTTACCTTCTATGCGGCTTGTGTTGGTTTCTTGTCAACATAGGCCCATTCCTTGATCTCAGCCCATGTTTTCGCCCATGAGGTCTCTTGGACCTTAGCGTTCTTTATGTTTATTAACCTCCTCATTAGTGGGGTTTCAGCAATTTTTAGTTCCTTAGTCTTTGCTACGGCTCTGGTTTGTTTTGGTGCCATTTTGTTGGTTTTCTGTTTGACTTTACTTCGGGATTCTTGGTTCTCAATTTTCTGTTTACTAAGTTACTCTCTCTATTCAAAATATTGTACATGATCTTCTTTTGGTCCAGTATTTATAGGCGAGGCATTTGACGTTTCTATCAATGGGTGTATTAATGGCGAAAGTGATGGTCCAACGCGAACACTTGAGTTTGCGTTAATGGTGATTTGATTTTGGCGCTCGTAGTCATGAAGGCGTGATGTGACTTTCAGGGTCGCTGGTCGATGTCGATCATGTGAGCGGTCGATGGAGGTATGTCGATGGGTGTAATGTCGGTTGTCAAACCGTTGATTTCCTGTCATCCCAGTTTATGGGCGTTGGTTTTGTTTTGTTTTATTTTGGATTTTTTTTTTTTCAACTTTTTATAGTTTTTGTCTATCCGTTATGGTCGTTATATGCTTTTTTTTAACTTGTTTTAGTTTTTGTACTGCTTTAGTCAGGCACCATTACGAAGTTTCCGAAATACTATGCCTTGTAACGTCCTTAGTCGGACTGATCCGCTGGCATGAATCTCTTCGACAATGTAGGGTCCCATCCATTCTATATGTATATTTTTGGGTTTCCCTTTTACTCAACTGTTGTATAGTAAGGCAAGGTCTCCTACCGACTGGTTCTTGTTTTTTATGTTACAATCGTGCCATGCCTTCTGCTATTATTTCTGGATTTCTTGATGCTGTAAAGCAATCAGTCGGTGTTCTTCCAGCTTCCTTAATCGTATCAGTTGGTCCTTCCTTCCTTGTTCGACATCTACATGTAAAATCTCTGCTATAATAGGTGTTTGTTGTCAAAAATGTAGTGGAACTACTGCTTCTTGTCCATAGACTAGCCGAAATGGTGTTTGGTCGGTTGAACGCTTGTATGTTGTTCTGTATTCCCATAGTACTACAGGTATCTTTTCATCCCAGTCATCTTTGTCAATGTTACATAAAGTTTGTTAGGCCTTTTGTTAATGTTTTATTGAATGCCTCAATTTCTCCATTCGACTGAGGGTGATAAGTTGTACTCCGCCAGTGGTCGATTTTGAACTGGTCCGTCAGTGCCTTGATGATCTTATTGATAAAGTGTGATCCTTGGTCGTTGATTAGGGTTATTGGACATCCAAATTTGGTGATTATATTTTCATAGATGAATTTAGTAGCTATCTCACTAGAACTTGTGTCGACCGGTTCTGCCTCTGCCCACTTGGTTACATACTCCACTGCAGTTATTATGTACCTTGCACCTGATCTTTTTGCTGGTATGGGGAATGGTCCTATGAAATCGATGGCCCAAATTTCAAATGTCAAAATTGGCTTTACTGATATCAAGGGCATTTTTGTACTAGGTAGAGGTCGACCTAGTCGTTGGCATCTGTCACATTGGCTTACAAACTTTTTACAATCTTTGTAAAGTGTCGACCACCATAACCCTGACTATTGGATTTTCTTGGCAGTTGTGTCTGCTTGAAAATGTTCTCTCGTCGGTCCATAGTGTGCTTCATACATGGTATTATTTCTTTCATGTTCTAGTACACATCTTCTGAGTATGTCGTCCAGACCCATTTTATATAGGAATCCATTTATGAGGCTATATGGTGCAGCTTTCATGGCTAAGATTTGTTTCTTCTTCGTTCTCATGCCCTCTGGTGCTTGTCCATTTTCTAAAAATTGAGTTATTTCCTCTAATTCTGCTGGGGCTGCTTCTATTCGAAATAAATGTGCACTACAACAAATCCTGGAATTAGCGTCCCATTTAGAGTCCTTTTTTAGTGTCATTTTTTTTTACATTGAGTGGTCAAACTAGATGCTAAACGAGACATGTCATGGACAAAACTTAAAGCGTCTCAAAAAACGTCTTTTTTTGCTTCCTAGACAGCATCCTTTATGGCATCCAAAATAGTGTCTATTTTTTTTATTCCAGAATAGCATCTGACTTTGCTTCCTAAACAACATCGAGGTTTGCTTCCTAAATAACGTCCTATTTTGCTTCCTAGCAAGTGTCCTCTTTTGCTTCTTAATTGGCATCCTCGTTAACGCCATATTTGCATCCTTAATAGAAGCATGTTAGCATCCAAATTAGCATCCAATATTGCATCCAATTTTTCTACCACTTTAGCATACCATTTTGCACCATGTTTTACTTCCAAATATGTGCCAATTTTCGATTCCAAATTTGCACCAATTTTTGCTTCATTTTTTGCATCGTGTTTTGCTACCAAAATAATGTCAAATATTTCTTCTATTGTTGCACCATATTTTTCTTCCTATGTAGCACCATGTTTTGCATCCAAAGTAACGTCTTATTTTGCTACCATATCAATGTCATGTTTGGCTTTATCATTAGCACCATGTGTTGCATCCTTTTTAATGCCTAGTTTCGCGTCTTATTTTGCTACCATATCAACGACATATTTGACTTCATCATTAGCGCCACATGTTGCATCCTTTTTAATGTCTAGTTTCGCATCTCTAATTTTTTGGTTACTAATTTAGTCGTTTTTAGTAGTTTTATATCCAAATTTTGGTCATTTTGTTTGGTCACTTATCTCTCATTGTTTGGTCACTTATCTCTTATTTTTTGGTTACTAATTTAGTTTTTTTTAACTGATATTATAATATCATTAGGGCATGGAGGAATTGAACCACCAACCTCCTACTTGTAAGGCAGACGCTCTTCCGTTGAGCTAGCACCCTTTAAGAATTTGGGAGCCTAACTTATAGAGTCCTCTATAATGGTAAAAATGGTCAATACATGAATTTGAGTATCTAATGGTTGATAAATGATATATATTGTATAATTCCACAATATATGATCAAGCAGGTTATGAAATCCATAAACCCTTTTCTGGGAATTTTGAACAAAACTCAAGAAAATGGTTTAATGGGATCATTATTCCCTAACAACCATAAGTGTACTACTATATGAGACCTATCAATAACAATTATCTTAGTGTGGATGACAAGGATATAGTAGATAAGCATGATAATCCTAGAGCCATGTATAGGTGGAACAATAAGGAGAATCAAAAGAGGATGATCAACCCAATAGTTGGTGCTTCACATGGATCCTATCCACCATGGGATGAGCAAAGTTCTTTATTACATCAAGCTAATGAGTAACCACAAGGACAAATGGTTAGGATATATCGTGATGCCAATTCATAATGTTTATCTGCTTCGCAAGATGATGTTGCAGTGCTTGCACTGGGAGATCTACATGAACCCCAACAACATTGGATATAAGCATATTCATGGGGCCATAAAGTATAGGATGAGGTTGTCTTTTTATCTTTTTCTTTGGAAAACCAGGCATGATTTGAAACATTCGGAGAGTTATAGTTAATAGAATCAAATATACTTAACAAACTACAATCATGATAGGGCATAAGACTTTACTCTATAGTCATTGTGCAAATGTTGGAAATGGGTATAAATGCCTAAGGACTATGAACACCATCCATTTAAATATGAATGCAAAACCTTTCATATAAGAGGAAAACTCGATGGTAGTGAGCTTATTGTTTATAACATAAAGAAACAAAGAAGCTAGAAATGGAAGCTCCAGGGGGATACACATAACATTAGAACACAAAATCAACACCCTAAAGAAGTTCCATCTAGATTTTGCATTGTAAACAAGAAATCATTCATAATATAGAAAAAAAATGACTGTGATAATAACATAGGTCATATTTCACTTACCTATATCACAATGTGATTACTCTATTGGTTAGGTTTCCATTTTGGTAACTAAAGAAAGATCTTGTCATGAAAAAATCCATAATCTTTAGATTCCCATTATTATCAATTGGCATATAATATCATATTTAAAGCATACAATGCCATGTTAAAGCACTTGTTTCAATCATATCTCATAATGAAAGAAAGACAAGGAAAAAGATAGATAACATTAAGAAATTACCTTTGATGTCTTAATGCAAAAATTCGTTGATATGACATTGCATACATTTCTTTACCAACACAACATACATCATACAACAGAATGTAGTGTTTAGATATTAAGAACCAGAGAAGTGTTGCATTATTGAAGACTGAACAATAATTCCCTTCAACTTTTGTAATTATTCTTAGTTACTGAGTAAGTTGCTATGGATTTTATATTGAGCGGAGTTACAAAATTGTATTTCGTGTTAAGACGATGTGCTAGAATAAGTGACGCTCAATAATATATTAGGATCCCTGATATATTATGTATTAATGTTTAATAAATATCATGAGTGTTAGTGACCAATCAAGTTAATGAATAACAGTTAATATTGGTAGTTAGGGATGGTCATGTAGAGTAAGTAATTAAACCACAATGAAAAAATGCTAGCAAATTGTATCAATTAACTCAATTAATATGTATTTCTGCGTCTCTCCTCTTTCACGAGTGTTCGATCTTAAAGTCCAACTTTCACTGCACTAAATAGCCTCAAGGAGACAATAATGATGGCTAAAGATACCCTCCTTTTGAATATTAGTTTGTATTCTAGAATGTTAGTGGACCTTCTAACCCTTGCAAAAACATAGATTATGTTTGCATACTTCCATCCATACACTCACTTCCAAAGTTGTTTGTTTTGTATCTTAAATGGGATTGATCACAAAATTAGGACATAAAATAAATAATAGATTATCATCCTAACAACATAATAAAGGAGAATAAACTAAAAACAAAATTGAAAGAATGGTTCATGAAGCAATGCTATAGGAATACCATAATCAACCTAAATCATCATATCACGAACCTGTCATTAAGGAATTTAGATAATTTTGAGGTCTTGGTCTCATCTAAATCAATGAGAAATGGAAAGCAATAAAATGTGTCTTCTATATCAAAAGGTTGTGCTAGGAGAAATAAAAAGAAGAAACCATTAAGAATAATGGTCAAGTCATCTCTAAATGCTGAAATTAATTCAATATGGAATTCTTACATAATGTTCATGGCAATGTTATGATTATGTATTGTCCTACAAAATATCATCCATCATTATGACTTGTCAAACAATGAAAATGTGTATTAGATGGCAAGAAAAATGCATATAACACAACAACGTGGGCCAGAAGACATACATGGAAAACCCTGTTTAATTGATAAAACTAAATCCAATGTTGCATCCATAGCATTAATCTAATATTGATATGGGAATTTGACTTAATTGATTGGAACAACTCTAAAGTGGTTTAATCCTTATTTCTATCCACCATAATCTGTTTACCACCACAGTGGGCAGTCTTTTGCAAAATTTCCATATTCAATGGGAAGTCTTTTACAAAATACCTATATTCATGGCATCCCATACATTTAAAGGAAATAAGATCATAATATAATTTATGAAGATGGGCCTTGTTATCTACCTACAACACAATCACTTCTAGAATCCGTTGAATTGAAATACAAGAACTAACATACATACTAGCATTAGTCTCGACTTTGTGAAAACATTTCCCTACTGAGTTTGCAGTTTCCTCCAAGGTTTTGGGGTCCGAGGTGATGAGAGTAAGATGAGGGAGGTGGAACTAAATGGTGATATTTGTTGGACTTCATCTTTTGGATCAAAATACAGAGGCAAACTATTGAGATAAAGGCCACATATAATATACTGGACCTTTCTACAGTTTAGCCAATGTTCCTCCACTCCAATGATGCTCTTCTTAACATTTTCATGCAAGCAATATTAAATTTGTGGAGCGATCTCTGTCATAGTTTAAGTTGAAAAAAATGCACTCATAAATGAGGGACGTAATGCCAAACTATCGACTTGGGTGTGCCACGTTTCTCTCTATCTCCTTGGCCCACCTCAACTTTAGAACTTGGAGTATGAATATGGTTCTAAGTGTGTGTATTCTTTAGGAGTTGTCACCTCAATATTTGGATACCATTGCATTCAATGAATTCAATGCATCGAAGGAACCGAATGAGGGAGCCACTCCTTGGCTTAGGCTCCATAACACACTTGATGCTCTAGTCTCAGCTCCAAATCTCAACAATACAATGTACAATCAATAATATCCAATGATAAAACTACGACTGGCGTTTGGTATCCCACTGAGGTCGTTGTGGTCATGGGTTTGATTTCCACACAGTAATACCATACACTGAATAATGTACATAGCTCAATGGTTCAATATTTCATTCTAGAATGGTGTCTTGATGTCAACATGAATCTTCACATAGAGGAGAGATAGATACAATATGTTCTCCGCAAGGAAGTGAAAAGGAGTCTTCAAAAAGATGAGTGTAATGCAACTCTACTCTTCACGTGGATAGGAGAAGCACCATACTCCTAAGCTCACGAACTATTTTAAACAGAACACAAACCCAAAGTTGTTTTGAAGATGCCAAGAACCACTGCCAAGCTTTTCTCGCCCCGCTAGTCTTCAAATGTGATACCAGTTCTTCATCACCTACATCAAAATAAAAACCAGGTACATGCTATTCAACGTCGATTCTCACCAATAGTATGCATTCACTCATTTCAACACTAGATCTTTCTATAGTTCAACCTTGGTTCACAAGTGAGAGTATGCATTAGAATTAGGATTATGGTGGTTCCTGCAAAGGACTAGTAGGCATAGGAGTTGTTACAATAGGAAGAGGGATGGTATATAATGCACGCCTCCATGCAGGTAGGTAATGGATGGAGGTTGATGGGGATAACCACTTAGGTAACAACCATTACTGCAAACTTGATAGAATATGACTCATGTCCCTGAATTTGACCTAGGGCAGCAACATACCCTCGGTGCACTTGGTGGGAGTCTAGGGCAGCAACAGACTTTACTAGCAGCTCACGGTGGTGGACTACGGTAGCTGCTATAGTATTTGGTGGAGGCCACAAATAGCAGCAACTTCTACAGCTGTCACAGTGAGCAACAGGTCATGGTGAGCAATAGGTCACAGTGGGAAACAGGTCACAGTGGGAAGCATTCATAGTGGTTTCTAGGGTTGCTTACAGCCCATGGCTAGCAGCAACACCACTCTTGGTGGTGGTCTAGGACAACAACACCACCATCGGTGGTGATCACAACTACAACAATAGGCTGTCATAGCCTTAATGAAGGCCACGGGTAGTAGCAAATCACTGCCCCAACCTTCGGTGGTAGACTAGGGCAAAAACAATAGCCCTGGTGGAGGTCATGACCAACAAATAGGGCCTGCTGGTGGTCACGATTAGCAGGCTAAGTTCACAGTGAACAACATACTTAGTGGTTACTAAGGAAGCAACCACAAGCATCAAGGTTCAGTAGTATCTAGGGTTAGCAACAACAGCTACTACATGATTCTGTGAAGGGAAGCAGGCTACCACATACCTTCGTTGAGGTGTACAGAGGTCACATGGCTAATCATAGCAGCAGAGGAAGCAATAGTAATCCTGTTAGGGATTCCTTGATTTTGGAAAATTTTGTACATTCATCTCAGAATTCTGAGATCAAATTTTCTCTTTTCATGTAAAAACTCAGTTATCTCATTTAGAGAATGAATTACTAATGCTTTGGGGTTTCTGTCCTTTAAAGGTTTTCCCGTGAAAAATCATGTGTTCATTTGTGTGATGCTTGGTTGACTAGTGTACTTGTCTTACTATTGCTTACCTTTCAAGTTCTATCTCTATTACAGTCTGCAATTTTTAAGAATGTCATGCACATGTTAAAATTCAACAAAATCATGCCTATCCTCATGCTTTAAATTCACCATTTTTCCCTCCATGGCCATTCTGATTAACCTGCCTGAACTATGTGCTAGTGGTCCTGACTCCTTACTCTCGTGACCTTATTTTAGTTGTTATTTATTAAGAATTCCTTGTTGTTTGCTGGTCAGAGCAGGCCTTACAATTTCTGAAAAACTACCCTTTACTATGAACCCTTGACCCATTTCACCTCTCATGTAGGGTCCCATCACTTTCCAAGTAGAGAATCAGAGATACACCCTATGTGACTTACACAACCACTTCTAGTGTGAGCAATCCCTCTTGAGACAAGCATATATAGCAAGGAACTTGCAATCAGAAGGAGCCTACACAAATTCCTTGTGTTTTTGTCATAGACTCTATAAGCAGTGATCACAACTACAATATTCAACTTTTAATTATTTCAAAATCAGTAATCGTTTTGCACTATACAAGCACAAAAAGGATATCCTTCAATTTTAAAGAAGAAAGAACTAACAGGTTGAATCATCCAGGTGATGAAAGGTTTTGGTCTTTCAGTAGGTAATTGCTCCTGTTTGTTTGGCAAAAAATAGATACAACAATTTATTTTATTTGGCTAAGCTTGTGATCCAACCAGTGTAGTTGAACTTGTTGCTTTTAGCTTGAGCTAAGCAACATTTCAGAAGCAGTAGTTAAGAAGGAAGTTGTAGGAAAACTTAAATTAGACTTACAATTAGTTGTATTTCCACTCTTGCAAACTCTCTAACTCATATGTAGTTAGTAGCTTTCAGTTCTTATAACAATGACTATGCTTTAATTAAAAATATCTCTCTATTTAAATTTACGAACTAAAGGCAGACTCAAGAATGGACTAACTCTAGTCTAAGTTCCATACCTTAAGCTAAGTAAAGAATAAAATTATTTCTATTCTATACTGGAAAAGAACTTGTTTCAGTGCTTTGGTGGTGATTTTACTATTATTTTAATATTTATAAATATAACAACACTGGGCATTTAAAAAAATATATGTGCCTCAAGATTAATGTGAAAGAAAGGAAAGGGGGTTTACTAAATTTGATAGATGGACGGGTGTACATTGTGTTGCATCTGCAACAGTTTCCCAAAATTCTAAAAAAATTTTGGACCCTCTTTTACTTTGAATTAGTCGGTTCTTTTCTTGATTTCAGCCTATTGATGTTTGGCCTATGGATTTTGAAGCGTCTTCCAGCACTTTGGGTTGCTGTCAATCGATTGGTTCTTTCTCATTTCATGCTTAAACGAATCCCATCCTAAATTGAGTTCATCGTCGTTTTGCATATCTTTCAAAGCCTTGTTGAATCGAGAGGTAAGTCATTGGACTCTTCGCCGTTGCGGACGGATCTTTGATCCTACCCTCCGACGTTGCAGGCCTTTTCCGGGTTTAGACTTTCCTTTTCGCTCCGACCGTTGCGTGCGTGTTTTGATTCTTCATCGGGTGGTTTTTGATTCTTCATCGGGCGGGTTTGAAGTCTCCCCCGTCCGATGCTGCGGAACAAATCTCCTTTTCGAGCGTCCGCCGTTGCGGATCACTTTGTACTTAGACTTTCTTTTGCGCCCCGACGTGTGCTTCGTTTTCTCCCGGCTTCGTATCGGAGCGCTTGGCCACCGCTTACTCCGCCGTTGCGGGCGGCATCATGCTATAAGGATTCGCCATTGCGGAGGAGTTCGGATTCTTGGTCCTCCGATCAAGGTATCCGCCGACGCCCGATTGTCGTTCATGCGCTCTTTTTAGCCGTTGCGGGTGAGTTAGTACTGGGGACCATCTGCCGTTGCGGAGGGCCTGAGGTATCAGCCGCCTGACGCAGTTTCTTTTCCCGCCCGATTTAAATGCTCTCGCACGTGTGGAATTTTTTAATATATATGGGGCGATGGTTTGGGTTTTGTATTGTTTTATTTTCGAGCACTGTCGCAGTGAGCATAGCGCTGAGCTGTCGATCTTTGGAGTGAGTGAAGATCCTGCTGTCGCTGTACCAGCTTCCAGGTGGCAAGAGTAGAATTCCAACCGCCATCAGCTCGCTCGTTTCGCCGGATTTCCAGGTAGGTTTATTTCATCTTTTTCCCAGTGCATTTGAACGGTTATTGGTTTTCTCCCATGGTTTAGGCATCCCCGGCGTGTTCCCTCGTCCAGCTAGGACTCAAGCTTGTGGGTTCTATCTTAACCTTGGGTGGGGGGAGAATTTTGACCATTTAAGCCGTTTGCTTTTCGTCTTTTCAGTCGCTGCCTCGCGCGCACAAGGGTTGAAGGGTTAGGCGCAGACGGTCGTTACGCCGACTGCGCCAAACCTCGCTGCGCGGCCATGATAGACCGGGGGGGGTCAGGTTTTGGGGCATTGCCTTGGGGGTTTGGTAGGCTATCGTTTTCCGTGGTGTTTTCCCAACCTGTGAACCCTAGCCGTTTCGCTTGCGCATTCCTTTCGCAGCCTTGATGAGGCAGAAGGCCAAACCTACAGTTGGTAGGGAGGAATAGGGTTTTTAAAGGTTTTCACGGTCGAACCCAGCCTATGTTGCTCGTTTCATCACGCAGAGCCCTATGGTGCTTAACTGCCTAAAGCTCTAGCCGTTTCAAGAGGGTGTCGCCTTTTCGTTGTGTAGAAAGCAGGGCGGGTAGTGTGTTTATGGAAGCATCCTGTATAGCAAGTGAAAATGATCCTCGCAGAAGGTATAGTCAACCTGATGTATCTTTCCCGCCGCAGGTCCCATGAGTCGTCGTTCGCTATGTGTCTACTGGTTTTATGGTTAAATTTGGACTGGCACGAGCCTTAGCTGTATTCACTATGAAATAGATTAATTACTGAATGTTGCACATTGCACTTAATATTACGTTTTGTTTGTATAGCTATCATGGGGAAAGTGGAATGTTGCAGATTAATGTAGATTTAGCACTGGCATAAGCATGATCAATAGGCTTGCTGCATATAGGTCAGATCATAAGATAATGCATCCATAGTCTTAAGGCATTATACGTATTGGCTGCGCGGAACCTTACCATACTGGGCATGGGATGATAGCACATTTGCACAATATTGCATAATAGTTAAATTCTTCAAATTGAAGGACTTATGTCTAAATAACCATGATACATTTGAGAAAGAATAAACTGCTGCACAATGTTCACAAATTCAAACTGCCTAAATGTCGTTTTACATTGCAGGAAGAATTTGCAATGTCCAAAAGGCAGAAAAAGAAGGCCCCTATGGTCGAAGAATAAACAGCAATAGAGGTCGTCCCTCAGACATAATATATATATGAGGACACCCATTGTATCTCTGGTATTGAGCCTGAGTATAAATGGGGTGAGATATACAGACTGATTTCCCGTAGGGAAGTCCCAGACACAGGTCTTGAGGAAGAACCCATTTATGCCAACATTGAAAAATCCGCCATCATGAAGGTGGCTACCAGACCAGAGCTGTTCCCTTGCTCTGATGTAATGAGATGGATTCTGACACACACAAACAACAACACTATGCTTATAGGAAACGTTAAAGGACAGGACTATGCTGCATTTAGCCCTGGATATGTGGCATTAGCCTACCGCCTGCCAGAGCCTCAAGTGTTCCTGTCAAACGATTGGTTAGATAACCTCAGGATGGATTTAGTGGAAACCCTAAGAAGAATGCTCTTACCAGGAAAGCTTTATAGACACAGAGCAACTGAGGATTATGATACAGCAAGCTTGAGAGCTCCTTACAGGTTTATAGCCCTGATGCTAAATCGGATCTTTGGTAGAGCTAATGGTAGACTCTTCAAATTGGAGTGGATACCCCTTATGTTCCATGTGGCCACAGAAGGAACAATTTTTAACTGGGCCAGCCTAGTATCAAGTAGTCTCTCTTCTTGTGTAGCTGCAGCCTTGGGAGGAGGAGAAGCCCGAAAGAAATCTGAGTTCTATATGAGTTCCATTCTGATAGACTGCATACTGTGCCACCAGCCTTCCCTCTGGCTCAAGTGTGTCTGGGATAGGGAAAAGATGCCAGTATATGCAGCTTACAAACTACTGTGGGCTCATCAGTACCACAGTTATTACCGAGAGATCTGTGAGCATTTTATTATGCCACTACACACGCTTATCTTCCGAAAGGAATGTGACTGCATGTCTGAAGAGGCTATGCAGGTAATAGAGGAGTATGGTGATTATTTCTTGACAGAGAATGGTATGTACATTAGGATGTTTGGAGGATCAAAGACACCTTATTTGCTGCCGAAGTATGCAACAGATTATATAATCCATAAAGAGGCGGTTAGACAGGTGTTTATTGACGGAGTTGGCCATTTCTTGTTCCAGCACAAGAAAACTACATATCCCCCTCTACCATTCAAGCTGGGTAGCTGTAGATTCACCAATGTGAAGCAAGCTCCGGAATTTATAGAGGAAATAGGGAAGTTCCATTTTGGGGAAATGCCTTTCCGGCGCAATGACACTCATGGCAGAGTGGCTGAGCATTGCAAGAAGCACAAGGTGTTTTATGAGTACACCCATCATTTTGATAGAGATGAATCTGTTTTCAGGAGTGCACCAAACATGACGGCCCTCAGTAGAAGATTCAAACCAAAGCACCCCACCAAGGGAGGAAAAGGGAGTGAGCAAGATAAAGCTAAGCAAGCCAAGGCTGAAGAGGTCACCAAAAGGATAAGAGAGGAGGCTCAGAGGCTAGAAAATGAGGTTGCAGAGTGGCTGCAGAAGGGAGAAGAAGAGAAAAGGAAAGCTGCCCAGGAAGCAGCTGAACTAGCCAAAGAAGCGGCCAAAGAAACAGAAGAAGCTGCTAGGCAAGCAGCCAAAGAAGCACAAAGGAAGCTAGATGAAGAGCTTCGAGAGCAGGAGGCTGAGAAGATAAGGTTGACACAGCAGCAAGCCTCTGAAACACCATCAAGGCAGAGTCAGGGAGAGGAAAACCCTGAAGTGAAAACCCTTCAAGTACTTATTACCATCACTCCTACAACTCCTATGCTCTAGCTAGTGCCCTTCGTCCAGAAAAGGGGGGAAGAAGTCCCTGATTTCAGTATTGTTTATTATGACAGGGCCACCAAAAGGATCATGAGGAGGACAGAGAAGAAGGTGGAAGCAAAAGACCTATCAGGGAAGATGGTCACTGATACAGCAGTCATGTTAGGGACATACAAGGATCCTCTGTTCACGATAAAAGCAGGGACTGCACTAATCGATGCCTCCGCTGATAACATTAACAAGTTAATGATTGACCTAGAGGCAGTTAAAAGGACCTCTGCTCAGCTTAAGGATACGCTGAGACAAGAAAGAAATGAAGGTAATAGACTAAAGAGGTAATATGAACACACGCTAAGGGAAATGGAATCAACAAAGGAGGAAATCCATGCCCTCCAGATAGAAGCACAGGTCAAAGAAACAACACAAGAGGCTCTAGAAAATGCGCAGCAGGAAGTTCAAGATCTGAAGAATGAGAGAGAACAGTTGAGGGCAAAGGTGGAAAACCTTGAGGCGCAGCAGAATGTCATCTATGAGTCCAACACCGCATACACCCAAGAACTGCAAGCGAAGCTGGCTTCTCTGACTGCTGAACTAGAGACAACAAAGGAACAACAAGTCGATCTGCAGCCATTCAAAGAATATATAACGGCTCAGAAAGTTAAAATGCTACAGCTGCAGATGGCTCTAGAAGAAGAAAGATGCAAAGTCGTTTAGATGGACAGCAGGTTAGAGGAGATCATAGAAACCTCCTCCTATTTCGTAGACAGATCCCAGGATGTGCTGGAAGTCTTGAATGCCAGAATGGAAAGACCGGAAGATGATGCAGAGATCCCAGAAGGGCTAGCAGTCAAAGATCAGCAAACCCTCAGAAGAGATCATAGCCTTGTAGAGTTTTCCATAAGCACTGCTGAAGACTTTAAGAATACTGTCAAGAGGACATAGGTAGCATGCTCGGAGTATTTTAAAAGGTTCCTCAATGCTTATAACCGCTGCCAAACAGAGGCTGAACTTAGGTTTGAAGAGTTCCTGGATCATGATGCCTTTTTGGAAGTATTGCAGGAAAGACATCAAGATGCAGAGGCCAGGACGCAGCAGATTCAAGCTATCGATGCCATGGTACTAAAGAATAAGGTGGGCCATGCAACCGTTAGCATACAAGTCCTAGAAGACCAGCTTCGGTTGAGCCCAGCAAGAATTGAGGCCATCAGGAACCAAGTCGACAAATTTGAAATTAACATCCAGTTCCTAGAGCCGTGCACTTTTGAAGGCCTCGCCTCTGAAGCAGCAGCATGGAAAAAGTTCCTTGAAAGCCAAGCGGGACCCTCTTCATAGGGGACCGGTTCGCTTTGTATTAATTTAGTATTTTGTGAAAGGTTTTTGGAAAAAAATGAAGCGTTGGGGAAAACCAAGGGTTGGGAGGCCCAAAGGTCACTTTGGGCAGCCCAACCAACTTCTGCCTTTGTATAAAAGTAAGAAATGTAGAGTAGGAAGGGGCTTTTTTCCCCAGTAAGACTGGAAAGTTGTTGTAAGAAGAACTACTTCCTTTTGCAATAAAAATTACAATTTTCCTGTTGAAAGAAGATTGGTGGGATTTCAAATGTTTTTTTTGACATGGATAATCGAAAGATGAACTACTTTGTTTTTCAGCATTGTATCCATGAATCGTGAGATCGTTCTAACTTTATGACCTATGTATTTGTTTAATGATTTCTGATTTATTTTATGAAATCTCTACCATGAGTAATGTATGCTTGTCATAAACAATTAGCTATCTGGTTGTGAAATATCTTTCGTTGTTCATGTGTGTAAAAGATAATGTCAGCTATCTGTAATTGCTTTTATTACGCGTGCACATCCACATTACTCATATATGTTAATTACAAGTTGGCTGCTCGGGGATAGGATAAGTAGATAGATAGGTAGGCATATAGATAGGTAGTCATTTCATTTCTGCATGAGTGTTTCAGATGCATGGTAAGCCTAAGACGAGAGGTAAGAACCTACGCATCACTTTGTGAATGCTCCTTGCATCCTTCACCACCCTGCATTCAGTTAGATATCTGCATTTCATTCTTAAGTCAAAAAATACAAATTCCGGTGGACCGGGCCGCAACCGGTAAAACCCTTGTTTGTTACTTTGACATACGGTAGCCAGACCGTAAAACCGGACGAATTCCTTATACCAAACAGTCAACGGTCTAGTTGGGAACGTTGATTGGGGAGAATCCCTTACTGTTGCCGCCTGCGAATTTCCAGGCCTCAACAGTTTTTGGCGCTAGAAGGAGGGCCGCCAGTACAAGGCTGGCCGTGGAACTTAGTTTCCCGAAACCATCCTACCAGCAGACGTTTGAAGTTTTCAACCTAACCCAAGTGTTCACGGTTTCCGGTGTTATCCTTTAAGGACTGTTTTTTTTCAGCACCCCATTCGTTTACCTTTGCTTATGGCTGGTAATCAACCCAATCCTCTGCCTGCATGGAGAGCTAGGTCCCCTCTGAACTTAACACCTCCTCTGCATAACCTACCTCAAACCTTTGACAAGCTCTTTCCCAAGTTTGACCCTGTGGAAAATATTGTTGTAGATGATCACCTTCAAAGCTTTTATCTAGCATTAGAAGGGCTAAGGGCTGGGGAGTATGAAGATGTGGTCTGCAGATTGTTCCCTCACACTTTGAAAGGAGCAACAACATCTTGGTATTTCAGTCTGCCTGCAAACTCCATTCCTAACTGGGACACCTTTGAAAAAGTTTTCAGAAGTAAAAACACGACTCATAAGACGCATGCCTCATTGATGAAAGGCCTTGGTTTGTTAAGAAAAGAAAAGAATGAAAAGGTACATAGTTTCACTCAGAGATTTTCATTGTACTTAAAAAAAAATTCTGTTATGGACAGACCTTCAGACAAAGGCTTGAGTGAGTATTATACCTCAGCCTTAGGACCTGGGCTGGCCATGTTTGCCAAGATGAAATTCAAGCCTACACTAGTAGAAACCTACCAAGAGGCTGAGAGAGTAGAGGCTGAAAGTGAGAGTATAGAGGACTATCCGGGCTTACTTGAAGAGAAGACCACTATAAGAAGAAACTCACCGCTGTTTAAATCTAGAGAAGGCCAACCACATGATTATCATGAGATGATGAAAGTGCTTCAGAAAATGTCCGACCGAATTGTAGGTCTGGAAAAGGAGAGGGACATTGAGAAAAACAATAAGCCATACTATCCAAAAGAGGAAGATAACAACCAATGGAAAGTCCCACCTCCAAATTTGGCATCAATAAACATAACAGAAATAGGAGGGGATAATTTCTGTACTTTTCATCAACAACCTCATTCTGAGAAGAAGTGTCCTCAATGGTTACATTCAATGACATTGGTGATGAATAAGTTGTTGGATCCAAAATTGACTAGAGACAATGGTGAGGAAGAAAGAGAGAAACTGATCATAGTAAAACCAGACGATGATGATATGTTTTCATGGAATGGTATTTCGTTGTTTAACACGGAAGAAGGTGCTCTCGAGTCTCAATATACTCCTGCAACCACAAAAAATGAAAACCTGGCCATTAGGAACAATGAAAGAATCTCAAAGGTTCAATATTTGCAAAAGGAAGTAGAGGGGCAGGCTGATGTGGAGGCTAGAGATAACATACCTAAGGATATTCCTGGCAAACAAAAAACAGAGCCACTCATTGAGTTTTCCAAACCAGTGGAAGATGATGAGGAAAGCAAAGCTGGCAAACTTAAAGAGGGGTCACCCACAAAAAACCAACCGGTGGAAGAAAAGATAGAGTTGATCAAGACTAAGAAAACCAGCGCTCCACCTTTCCTCGTGACCCTTGAAATTTTAAATCATAAGGTGCATAATTGTTTGGTGGATTCTGGATCTTCCATGAATGTTATGCCCCTGGCAGTTTGCAAGAAGCTTGATGGGCCGCTAAAACCTACTATTTGGGATGTCACTCAACTTGACGAAACCAGTGTCAAAGTAGTAGGGGAAATGGAGGACATTCTGATTCGATTAGCTGCAAATAAAAAGACATGTCATTACGTTGACATCGTAGTAGCAGACATCCCTGATGGTTATGGAATGATCCTGAACTGAGATTGGACAGCACGACTAAATGGGTACTTTGCTTCAGATTGGTCTCACTTGTGGTTACCTCAGAAGGGTAGCCCAAACATGATTAAGATTTTGAGAGAGCCATATATGAAGCACAATGTCACTAAGCTAGGAGAAGGAAATGAATCTGTTGATTCTGTTTTGGGAAACTATCTGACTGAGTGTAAGCTGAGACACCACATTTCAAGAAAGGCTAGCCCTATGATGGATACCCAGCCTGAGCTCCTTCAAATCCCTCAGGCTGAAAGAAATGACTGCAGGATCTTGGATATGGGTTCTATTTCAATAACAGCGCAGTTGGACCATGGTTAGGCAATCCATGTCTAAATCCAGCTCATTCCTCAGTTTTTAGATTTATAAATTTTCAGGAATGGGCAAAATTTTTGTTTTTCTTTTGTTTCTTTTGTACATAAATAAATTGCTTTGTTGCTTATGATGTTTCCTTGTTTTAATGCTTTGATGTCTTCCTTCTTTTGATTTATTGCTATGCTGCTTTTTTGTTTATAGCTTTGCTAGTTTCTTTTTTATTTGAATAAGAGGCAAACTTTTGATTGCAATGGGAGCATCAGGGTTCTTTATTAACTAAAATCTTGAGTGAAAGACTGTGTGTAAAAGCATAGAATGTCTTCTAGTAACTGCATTCCTAACTGGCAGAGCATTCATTTGAGGTCTTACTTAATCCCTGTAAATAACTCAGAAGTGGAAAAGGTCTGAAGTACTATTTCAAGGCTCCATTTCATTCACATCTTAAATACCCAAGGGAGTGACAGCAAAAGACCCACGGAAAGGAAGCAGGGTGGAACAGTTTATCATATACAAATGGTCCCATGCCATAAATTAAGAAA
This sequence comes from Pseudotsuga menziesii, assembly GCA_001517045.1. NCBI lineage: Eukaryota > Viridiplantae > Streptophyta > Pinopsida > Pinales > Pinaceae > Pseudotsuga > Pseudotsuga menziesii. The sequence continues at coordinate 89,774 of LPNX010738738.1, forward strand.
AGGCTAAAAGATATTAAGAGTCAAAGCTCCTGAAAGAAACCAGACATATCAAAGCAAAGCTCGAAAAGCATTAATCTTAAAGCATAAAGTACCAAATGGCCACAAGATCCTCTCCGTCTGTGAATTGAAGTATGAAATATATCATTCACACAAAAGGACACTATGGGATAAAGGATCCCGAATTGAAATTTCAGTAAGAAAGGCCTACAGGAGGACTCATATCAAACAAACTAAAGTTCTAAAGGCTCAAAAGTGCAAATTGGCATGGGAATGAGGAACAAAAGGATAATGTTGTTACTCTCTGTCACGATCCTGTGGTGTCTAAGCTGTAGCTACCAAAGGGAAGGTAAAATAAACCTCATCCATTTAGCCTCAAGAGAGTTATTCAGACCTGAAACACTACTGATGTTACCTTTTCCCGAGAAAATGGGCTTCTTATAAGTAATTTGATGCATAATCCGGTTGGCTTAGGAAAGCAGACAGCTAGAAGATTTCGGTTTTATTCATAAAGTTTTTAAGCTTAGAAAGAAAGTTAATTCAGAGATCTGGGGTTTACCAGGTAGTCGCCAATTGTTGCATCTGCAACAGTTTCCCAAAATTCTAAAAAAAATTTGGACCCTCCTTTACTTTGAATTAGTCGGTTCTTTTCTTGATTTCAGCCTATTGATGTTTGGCCTATGGATTTTGAAGCGTCTTCCAGCACTTTGGGTTGCTGTCAATCGATTGGTTCTTTCTCATTTCATGCTTAAACGAATCCCATCCTAAATTGAGTTCATCGTCATTTTGCATATCTTTCAAAGCCTTGTTGAATCGGGAGGTAAGTCATTGGAATCTTCGCCGTTGCGAGCAGATCTTTGATCCTACCCTCCGACGTTGCGGGCGTTTTCCGGGTTTAGAATTTCCTTTTCGCTCTGACCGTTGCGCGGGAGTTTTGATTCTTCATCGGGTAGTTTTTTATTCTTCATCAGGCGAGTTTGAAGTCTCCCCCGTCCGATCCTGCGGACAAATATCCTTTTCGACCGTCCGTCGTTACGGATCACTTTGTACTTAGACTTTCTTTTGCGCCCCGACGTGTGCTTCGTTTTCTCCCGGCTTCGTATCGGAGCGCTTGGCCACCGCTTACTCCGCCGTTGCGGGCGGCATCATGCTCTAAGGATTCGCCATTGCGGAGGAGTTCGGATTCTTGGTCCTCCGATCAAGGTATCCGCCGATGCCCGATTGTCGTTCACGTGCTCTTTTTAGCCGTTGCGGGTGAGTTAGTACTGGGGACCATCCGCCGTTGCGGAGGGCCTGAGGTATCAGCCGCCCGACGCAGTTTCTTTTCCTGCCCTATTTAAATGCTCTCGCACGTGTGGCGTTTTTTAATATATATGGGGCGATGGTTTGGGTTTTGTATTGTTTTATTTTCGAGCACTGTCGCGGTGAGCATAGCGCTGAGCTGTCGATATTTGGAGTGAGTGAAGATCCTGCTGTCGCTATACCAGCTTCCAGGTGGCAAGAGTAGAATTCCAACCGCCATCAACTCGCTCGTTTCGCCGGATTGCCAGGTAGGTTTATTTTGTCTTTTTCCCAGTGCGTTTGAACGGTTATTGGTTTTCTCCCATGGTTTAGGCATCCCCGGCGTGTTCCCTCGTCCAGCTAGGACTCAAGCTTGTGGGTTCTATCTTAACCTTGGGTGGGGGGAGCGTTTTGACCATTTAAGCCGTTTGCTTTTCGCCTTTTCAGTCGCTGCCTCGCGCGCACAAGGGTTGAAGGGTTAGGCGCAGACGGTCGTTACGCCGTCTGCGCCAAACCTCGCTGCGCGGCCATGATAGACGGGGGGGGGGTCAGGTTTTGGGGCATTGCCTTGGGGGTTTGGTAGGCTATCGTTTTTCGTGGTGTTTTCCCAACCTGTGAACCCTAGCCATTTCGCTTGCGCATTCCTTTCGCAGCCTTGACGAGGCAAAAGGCCGGACCTACAGTTGGTAGGGAGGAATAGGGTTTTTAAAGGTTTTCACGATCGAACCCAGCCTGTGTTGCTCGTTTCATCACGCGGAGCCCTATGGTGCTTAACTGCCTAAAGCTCTAGCCGTTTCAAGAGGGTGTCGCCTTTTCATTGCGTAGAAAGCAGGGTGGGTAGTGTGTTTATGGAAGCATCCTGTATAGCAAGTGAAAATGATCCTCGCAGAATGTATAGTCAACCTGATGTATCTTTCCCGCCGCAGGTCCCATGAGTCGTCGTTCGTTGTGTGTCTACTGGTTTTATGGTTAAATTTGGACTGGCACGAGCCTTAGCTGTATTCACTATGAAATAGATTAATTACTGAATGTTGCACATTGCACTTAATATTACGTTTTGTTTGTATAGCTATCATGGGGAAAGTGGAATGTTGCAGATTAATGTAGATTTAGCACTGGCATAAGCATGATCGATAGGCTTGCTGCATATAGGTCAGATCATAAGATAATACATCCATAGTCCTAAGGCATTATACGTATTGGTTGCGCGGAACCTTACGATACTGGGCATGGGATAATAGCACATTTGCACAATATTGCATAATAGTTAAATTCTTCAAATTGAAGGACTTATGTCTGAATAACCATGATACATTTGAGAAAGAATAAACTGCTGCACAATGTTCACAAATTCAAACTACCTAAATGTCATAATGTTTTACATTGCAGGAAGAATTTACAATGTCCAAAAGGAAGAAAAAGAAGGCCCCTATGGTCGAAGAACAAACAGTAATAGAGGTCGTCCCTCAGACATAATATATATATGAGGACACCCAGTGTATCTCTGGTATTGAGCCTGAGTATAAATGGGGTGAGATATTCAGACTGATTTCCCGTAGGGAATTCCCAGACACAGGTCTTGAGGAAGAACCCATTTATGCCAACATTGAAAAATCCGCCATCATGAAGGTGGCTACCAGACCAGAGCTATTCCCTTGCTCTAATGTAATGAGATGGATTCTGCCACACACAAACAACAACACTATGCTTATAGGAAACGTCGAAGGACAGGGCTATGCTGCATTTAGCCCTGGATATGTGGCATTAGCCTACCGCCTGCCAGAGCCTCAAGTGTTCCTGTCAAACGATTGGTTAGATAACCTCAGGATGGATTTAGTGGAAACCCTGAGAAGAATGCTCTTACCAGGAAAGCTTTATAAACACAGAGCAACTGAGGATTATGATACAGCAAGCTTGAGAGCTCCTTACAGGTTTATAGCCCTAATGCTAAATCGGATCTTTGGTAGAGCTAATGGTAGACTCTTCAAATTGGAGTGGATACCCCTTATGTTCCATGTGGCCACAGAAGGAACAATTTTTAACTGGGCCAGCCTAGTATCAAGTAGTCTCTCTTCTTGTGTAGCTGCAGCCTTGGGAGGAGGAGAAGCCCGAAAGAAATATGAGTTCTATATGAGTTCCATTCTGATAGACTGCATACTGTGCCACTAGCCTTTTCCCGGGCTCAAGTGTGTCTGGGATAGGGAAAAGATGCCAGTATATGCAGCTTACAAACTACTGTGGGCTCATCAGTACCACAGTTATTACCGAGAGATCTGTGAGCATTTTATTATGCCACTACACACGCTTATCTTCCGAAAGGAATGTGACTGCATGTTTGAAGAGGCTATGCAGGTAATAGAGGAGTATGGTGATTATTTCTTGACAGAGAATGGTATGTACCTTAGGATGTTTGGAGGATCAAAGACACCTTATTTGCTGCCGAAGTATGCAACAGATTATATAATCCATAAAGAGGCGGTTAGACAGGTGTTTATCGACAGAGTTGGCCATTTCTTGTTCCAACACAAGAAAACTGCATATCCCCCTCTACCATTCAAGCTGGGTAGCTGTAGATTCACCAATGTGAAGCAAGCTCCGGAATTTATAGAGGAACTAGGGAAATTCCATTTTGGGGAAATGCCTTTCCAACGCAATGACACTCATGGCAGAGTGGCTAAGCATTGCAAGAAGCACAAGGTATTTTATGAGTACACCCATCATTTTGATAGAGATGAATCTGTTTTCAGGAGTGCACCAAACATGACGGCCCTCGGTAGAAGATTCAAACCAAAGCACCCCACCAAGGGTGGAAAAGGGAGTGAGCAAGATAAAGCTGAGCAAGCCAAGGATGAAGAGGTCACCAAAAGGATAAGAGAGGAGGCTCAGAGGCTGGAAAATGAGGCTGCAGAAGGGAGAAGAAGAGAAAAGGAAAGCTGCCCAGGAAGCAGCTGAACTAGCCAAAGAAGCGGCCAGAGAAACAAAAGAAGCTGCTAGGCAAGCAGCCGAAGAAGCACAAAGGAAGCTAGATGAAGAGCTTCGAGAGCAGGAGGCTGAGAAGATAAGGTTGAAACAGCAGCAAGCCTCTGAAACACCATCAGGGCAGTGTCAGGGAGAGGAAAACCCTGAAGTGCAAACCATTCAAGTACTTATTACCATCACTCCTACAACTCCTACGCTCCAGCTAGTGCCCTTCGTCCAGAAAAGGGGGGAAGAAGTCCCCGATTTCATTACTGTTTATTATGACAGGGCCACCAAAAGGATCATGAGGAGGACAGAGAAGAAGGTGGAAGCAAAAGACCTATCAGGGAAGATGGTCACTGATACAGCAGTCATGTTAGGGACAGACAAGGATCCTCTGTTCACGATAAGAGCAGGGACTGCACTAATCGTTGCCTCCGCTGATAACATTAACAAGTTAATGATTGACCTAGAGGCAGTTAAAAGGACCTTTGCTCAGCTTAAGGATACGCTGAGACAAGAAAGAAATGAAGGTAATAGACTAAAGAGGAAATATGAACACACGCTAAGGGAAATGGAATCAACAAAGGGGGAAATCCATGCCCTCCAGATAGAAGCGCAGGTCAAAGAAACAACACAAGAGGCTCTAGAAAACGCGCAACAGGAAGTTCAAGATCTGAAGAATGAGAGAGAACAGTTGAGGGCAAAGGTGGAAGACCTTGAGGCACAGCAGAATGTCATCTATGAGTCCAACACCGCATACACCCAAGAACTGCAAGCGAAGCTGGCTTCTCTGACTGCTGAACTTGAGACAACAAAGGAACAACAAGTCGATCTGCAGCCATTCAAAGAATATATAAGGGCTCAGAAAGTTAAAATGCTACAGCTGCAGATGGCTCTAGAAGAAGAAAGATGCAAAGTCCTTCAGATGGACAGCAGGTTAGAGGAGATCATAGAAACCTCCTCCTATTTCGTAGACAGATCCCAGGATGTGCTGGAAGTCTTGAATGCCAGAATGGAAAGACCAGAAGATGATGCAGAGATCCCAGAAGGGCTAGCAGTCAAAGATCAGCAAACCCTCATAAGAGATCACAACCTGGTAGAGTTTGCCATAAGCACTACTGAAGACTTTAAGAAGACTGTCAAGAGGACACAGGTAGCATGCTCGGAGTATTTTAAAAGGTTCCTCAATGCTTATAACCGCTGCCAAACAGAGGCTGAACTTAGGTTTGAAGAGTTCCCGGATCATGAGGCCTTTGTGGAAGTATTGCAGAAAACACATTAAGATGCAGAGGCCAGGACGCAGCAGATTCAAGCTATCGATGCCATGGTACTAAAGAATGAGGTGGGCCATGAAGCCGTTAGCATACAAGTCCTAGAAGACCAGCTTCAGTTGAGCCCAGCAAGAATTGAGGCCATCAGGAACCAAGTCGACAAATTTGAAATTAACATCTAGTTCCTAGAGCCATGCACTTTTGAAGGCCTCGCCTCTGAAGCAGCAGCATGGAAAAAGTTTTTTGAAAGCCAAGCGGGACCCTCTTCATAGGGGACCAGTTCGCTTTGTATTAATTTAGTATTTTGTGAAAGGTTTTTGGAAAAAAATGAAGCGTTGGGGAAAACCAAGGGTTGGGAGGCCCAAAGGTCACTTTGGGCAGCCCAACCAACTTCTGCCTTTGTATAAAAGTAAGAAACGTAGAGTAGGAAGGGGCTTTTTTCCCCAGTAAGACTGGAAAGTTGTTGTAAGAAGAACTACTTCCTTTTGCAATAAAAATTACAGTTTGCCTGTTGAAAGAAGATTGGTGGGATTTCAAATGTTTTTTTGACATGGATAATCGAAAGATGAACTACTTTGTTTTTCAGCATTGTATCCATAAATCGTGAGATCGTTCTAACTTTATGACCTATGTCTTTGTTTAATGATTTCTGATTTATTTTATGAAATCTCTACCATGAGTAATGTATGCTTGTCATAAACAATTAGCTATCTGGTTGTGAAATATCTTTCGTTGTTCATGTGTGTAAAAGATAATGTCAGCTATCTGTAATTGCTTTTATTACGCGTGCACATCCACATTACTCATATATGTTAATTACAAGTTGGCTCCTCGAAGATAGGATAAGTAGATAGATAGGTAGGCATATAGATAGGTAGTCATTTCATTTCTGCATGAGTGTTTCAGATGCATGGTAAGCCTAAGACGAGAGGTAAGAACCTGCACATCACTTTGTGAATGCTCCTTGCATCCTTCACCACCCTGCATTCAGTTAGATATCTGCATTTCATTCTTAAGTCAAAAAATACAAATTCCGGTGGACCGGGCCGGTAAAACCCTTGTTTGTTACTTTGACCTACGGTAGCCGGACCGTAAAAACGGACGGATTCCCTATACCAAACAGTCAACGGGCTAGTTGGGAACGTTGATTGGGGAGAATCCCTTACTGTTGCCGCTTGCGAATTTCCAGGCCTCAACACATTGCTCCCTGGAATTGGATACTATCTCAAAGGGAAAAGAAAAATAGCTTGCCTTACATCAACACAACAATTACCTACATTTTGTGTGCAACTATTGCTAGAAAGGATTTCTAGGATCCTTATCCTTTCTGCATTATACACCTACACTAAATGCAACAAAAATTATCTCCTAGTGAAAAAACATAATCAACAATGATGAGTTCTTTGAAGAGAAAACAAAGAAATGTCTGCCACACAATTCAATTCATTCTTCAAAATATTTTCAATTGCTTACATGATGATTTACATGAATTTTGGAAAACAAAATAACTTCTGGTTCATAATTTAAATGAATATTTTTGAAAAGGACATTTTCCCAATGGAAGATTTTCTTAATGTGCAATCAACTTTTTATATAAACCAATGGAATTTAGTTCAATACAATGGACACGGGATTACCTGCTCTAAAAAGTGCTTCGCATAGCTCTTGAGATAAAATGCAGCCATTGTGTTCAACATCTATCGCCTGAAAAATGTGGTAAAGCTAGAGTTCTTTGTCATCCATATACCACCGGAACTCCTGGTAATCGAGACAACCATCCTGATTGGAATCACAAACTTTAAGTAGATCCTTGGCATACTTGTATTCAGCTGGTATCCGCAATGCCTGCAAACCCCGCTCAATCTGTGAATTATCAAGGTGACCACTGTTCACATCGAAGAAATTAAATAGACTCTGTATCCTCAATTCCCTCTGCTATGTTTCCCTCAAAGAAAGAATCACATGCTCTAAGCATGCCTCGCCTTAATTTTCACAGGATTGCTACATTCGGCCTATCGATTATCCAGTTGTGACTTTGGTTTAGATTCCATTTTGGATAAGGGGTCTATGTCAACGACCTGACTAGCACCCGACATGAATTTGGGAGCTCCCGCGCTTGAAATTACTACCAACCAAAACAGAAATGCTTAAATTACGATGAGTTGCAACCAGAAAATGATTTCATTTTCTCAGAAATGAACTCCCGAAAACCGATCAAACCCTATATTTTAAAAACCAGTCAAATATTCCCCAAAACAAATATTGTCCCGTAAAATAAAATCAACCTGAATTACCTTACAAAAGTTGATTTCTTGATTTTCTGAACACCAGCAATTGGGAAGACTTGCAACCAGAAATGCTTAGATTTGCTCCGAAATTGAAATCCTGAAGTTGATTAACCCATATATATTTGCATCTCCATAGACAATCAGAAATGCTCAAATTTCCTCGGAAATTTAAATCCCGGGCCAATCAAACCGGGTACCTTTAACTCACTACAGACCAGAAAAGATTTGATTGGCTCGAAAATTCAAATCCTAGGGCCTATATCTTGAATTCACCAGAAATGCTCAAAAATTGCCAATCTAAACCGCATCTTTAATTCACACAACCAAAAAAAGAAATAATAATAAATTTGCTTGAAAAATTAAATTGTAGGGAAAGAAATAATAATAATTTTGCTTGAAAAATTAAATTGGAGGGCCGATCAAACCCCACATTCTTGATTCACCAGTTACAACCAACAAAACTAATATTCGCTCGGAAATTTGAATCGTAGGGCCAAACAAAATCTTTATCTCTAATTCACGACCGTACAAATCTTAGATTTTGTTGAAAATGTAAATCTCAATAGACGATTAGACCTGTATCTTTATTTCATTACAGAGACAGATATTTTTCTGAAAAACCCACAAAATGTTGCTGACTTTCTTTCTTTCTACCGAGAGTGATTAACAGACATACAGAAAAGCCAGCTGATACATTCCCTCATTGAAGTCCACGCATGAGATCTACTTCCCCAATTTGACTGAAAAAATGACTTTGAAATCCTGAATTTGTGCAGCGTCTGAGGATCGAACCTTCTACGGCTCCCGAGACGCTTCTTGGAATATTTTGTTCATTTCTATTACATAATTTCAGTCGGCATATCGGCAATTTTTCTTTGTCTGATGACAGGAAATCCATCTGAATCTACAAGGAATAGGGGCCTGACGCGCATAATGGAAAGATCCAGTATTCCAACTAAGGGAGATATACTCATTGAATATGTCTTCTGTTGTTGTTATTGGCTTCAGATTCTCTCTTCGCCCCCTGCCGAGCAAATATGGAGTTGGGTGAGGAGGGCGAATCTGGAGTTGAGTGAAGTGGGGTAGATTCAATCCCCTTCATTTTGAAATTGTTTGCACTTTAATTGGTAACCACACGTAATCCTCTTCCCGCCTTCATTTTGAAATTGTTTGCACTTAATTGGTAAGTGCACAGAATCCTCCTCCCAATTCGGCGTTTCCACAAATGCATTTTCTTAATTTTAAATTTTAAAACAAGGATAAATTGTCGTTTATTGTTAATTGTATTTTTTTTATCTTGAATTATTTGTGATTAATATCAATCAAACGCGTCGAAAAATTGTAATCTCGTATAACTCTTTCATGTAGGTGTCAACATTTAAGTTTAATAATTTAAGTAATATAAATTAAGAAATTTAAGTTTAATAAATTAAGAAATATATGTAATAGTTACAAAATTTGTTAAAAAATATTTTTTTAAAGGTTAGAATTTGAATTTAGATTTTTTTTGTTTTATAATAAAATATTTATTTTTATTTTTAAGGTTATTGGTAAGCTAGACACCAAATTAGTGTATGTTACTCTTTTGTTTGTGGATATCTTAGGAGGAAACACATGTTCTTAATCGTTAAGCTCGCTCAAGGTATATAAATTTAAAATTATGTAAAAATATTAAGGTATGGTTTTATCAAACTTGGAGTTAGAATCATGGTAGAACTTAATTCATATTTGAAATTTTTGTCACAAATTTTATTAGATTTGTTAAAAGATTAACTTGTTTTGTAACTCATTCACACAAACTATGAATATGCTACTTCATATCTTTCATTTTTAATATCAACGTGGCTTGATTGTTAATACAATTCATTGCCCATGGAATCCAAAGTATAGTTGTTGTATGTTTTAAGATTTCCATAACCCACATTTAGGTGGCCATGAATTTCTTTTTAAATTCCCCACCCATCTTTTCCTAGTGACCCATGTTTGCTTTGTCATGACTGTATTTTTTCTTTATCGACCTTGGCCATCTCGTCATTATGAAGTAGAGTAGTTAAAACTAGTAAGGGTGGTTTAATATTGGTATGATGATCAAGCTCATTGATGATCTTTGGGCACAAATGTAGCCTTGTTTTTATCATTTCAATCCCAAAGCAGGATTCACGACTAAGGGATCCATTGGATGTTTGAAAATGGTGATGAGTATGACAAGTAGTCATATAATCGGTTGAGTGGGTGAAAACTACTCCATCGTTACCCAAAGGAGAAGTTGAAGTTGGGTCTAAAATAACACTTTTAAGTTTGACATAGGTAACTTACGATGTCAATTAGACTAGTTAATCACCTCACCCATCCTTTCCTATAAGAATAGAATACCAACAAACTTAAGGTGCTCTTAATGTTCATATGGAATCCCTTAATATGAAATTTAAGATTAGGAGGATTGAGCGTTATGATATATGAGACAGAGAAGAGTATCAATGTGAGAACGAAATCTCAATATTGTAATATGGCATTTTGGTAGCAAGACTTCCAACTATTATAGATATAGGTAATAAAGGTTGAAGATAATTATTGTTGGGTGCATGGGTGAAGCTATGCTTGATCTCCTATGAAGTTATATGGTCCAATCCATGACATGGTAATGACATAGTTTATAGCATAGGTCAAAGGTTTGCAGTTGCAGATTGGACCTAATCATACGATCATCAAGGCATTGACCCACTGGAACAATGTCACTATACACCCTATGAGCTTTATCTGTACACCCCCTCAATAAAAAGGTTCCAGTGTTTTATTGCACTCAACAATATGTATTTGCAAATGCAAGAAGGCCACAAGCTATGCCACTAAAATCATTAGCAATGATAGTATTGGAATTTGAATGGATGTTGTTACATTAGTTAGTAGCTTCATTTTTGGGGGATCACCCATATGTTGGAAAAATAGCTCTAGATGAGGATATAATGGTAGGAAAACTGAGAATTCATATCCAAAACATGATCACAGTGTTGTTGGAATTATATGGAATAATGGATGATAGCAGACATGTGGAGTTATCATGTGGGTTACTTAGTTGCATTATGTCCCACATTGACGCCCAACCATACAAATAATTATTCTAAGAAAAATTCATGCCAATGTTGAGGTCTTGTGAGTCAAGAGTGCTCCTAGGTCGATGGGTATGACTCTTGTAATGATCTTTTGTTGATGTATAAGAAAACCGACAATGATTTAGTGTCCACCTAATTGATCTACATGTTATTCACTTAGCAATGACTCGCCCAGGAATCCTTAAAAGGAAAAATATGATGAGTAAATTGATAAATATAAATGGCAAGGTCAAGGAAATATTATTTTAATAGAATATAACGTTTTTATAAAATATAAATAAAGTGATATTATGAGACATTTTAAAGTAGAATTTTGAAATGACTTATAGAAAATAAAATTGACACTTGTAATAAATGACACTTGTTAAAAATGAACACTTATTAGGGATGCAAAAAGGTTGATGTGAATGAAATGCATGGGACATGTTCCTCCTTGAAAAAAATAGTAAAATTAAAATAAAACATTTCCCACGAGTTATAAATGTATGGGTAACAAAAATTTAGAGTGGACCACCCATATGTTAGCAAAATTACCTTAGAGACGATATAACGATAAGGAAACTGAGAGCTTGTACCCTGAACACAATCATGATGTTGTTAGAATTATGTGGAAAAAAGAGTGAAGGTAGATTGTGGGATATGACGGTGACAAAGTGAATAGTCGTTAATAAGAGTGTGGACTCTTAAGTAGGCCCTTTGCCTGCCTACTTACGGGTTGGTGACTAAGTGAATAGTCGTTAATAAGAGTGTGGACTCTTAAGTAGGCCCTCTGCCTGCCTACTTATGGGTACATGAATCCCTCAGCTGGACTACAAGCTATTACAGATTCCTTCCTCAATAGATTTTGTTATGAACAAAGATTCCCTTCAATAGTCAAATCTAGTCCCATACATATATCAACTTGTTAGAGGATTTCAGCCTCAAATTAATAACATTATCCCTTAGTTCTCCTAGTTCGTAGAAACTATTTCCTAATAGAACCAACCAACTATATGATAAGAAAGGAAGAAATGGCCAAAATATCATCTAAAGAATCCCTCTTGAGTCTCAGGAGTCGGCATATATAGATGGAGAAGAGTAGGTGGAGTATTTATGTGCATGGGAGCAAGGTGTCCAAATATTCCCTAAAGTTTCTTTTCCTCGTTCCCCTTTTTATAGATCACAAGAGCTAAGTCGAGGGTGTCATTTTCCCAATCGTAGTCCTCTTTCACTCCAACTATAGTTTAAACCCATTTCCATGTTTTTAGGTTAGATTACTTTTGAGATAGCATCCTAGTTACATCATGGCCTTCTTTTCAATTTAGGAAGAGCAAGAATATCACTAAATAAGCTAACATATTCAATAGGCCTTGGCATTTATCTCCTACTAGGAACTTTATAAGGCTATACAACTTAACTCCATATGTACAACATATAAAATATAAAGTGCCGCTTTTTATGAGATATAACACCATAGGGAAAATTACATATACCATATTTACACCATGATCCACATACAAAATGGGGGTACCAAATATGGGGTATACCAGCTCTATGTTTTTGGTTCCAAGATTTTAATTTCAACTATCAAAATTGGAAAAGCCTCTATTCTAGCAATAAATATTAAAAACCCTATACAAAAGACATAATGACTAATCCAAGTTATGGTAATGAAATGGTGGGAGAAACAAGAAGTTAGCTGGAAGTGTTTTGGAACCCAATTATATAAAAAATAAATTAAAAAAAAAAAATCATAAAATTAGCAAGAACCCATTCAACCCACAAAAATCTCTCCTTCAATATGTAACAAAAGTAACCCAAAACAATTGTGGGCCACAAAAATGGTTATATCATAGTTGCAATGAAGATTTTACTTGGAGTTGTAGCCGAGGGTAGCAAATAATTTTGTGCATTTTGTGCATAGGAGTTAAAATACATAAGAAATTTATAGCATGACAAATGGTTGGAATAATTAGGTTGCAAATGGATTGAGAAACTAAAGGCACATTTATGTCTTTTAGAAACCTAAAGTGGATATTGTAGCAAGGTTTAAATCAGGGTTTGAGTGTTTTACGCAAGTAAGAGAAGAGACTTGTGTGGGGAGGGTATCGAGGGGGGTCTTTATTACAGAATTGACCTCTGGTTGTTTAAGCGTGTAGTGTCTTGCTCCTTGTAATTTTTGTTTTAATTATGTATCATGAATGATCTGGCTCAAAGTTGGTACGGAGAGAAATTCCTATGGCTTGGGGTACCACAACAGACAGCTTGACTCCAAAAATCAATCTCTTCCAATATGCAATAGAAATAAAATGTCTAACACTAAAGGATCAAACCTCGTACCTTATTCCGGACGGTTGAAGTAGATCCCTGTTGAGCTTTCCAACTTCAGCTTGAATTGATAGATTACTTTCTCAACAACAAGTAAACAATACAAGCATTCTATATATCATGGTGTTAGATCTATTCTAGCATATATAATCAATAATGTAAAAGCATTTGACATAATCCAATGGATAAAATATTCATTCAAACACACATTATTGGACAGGAAAAGATATTTCTATTAATATGAATCAAAGATTACAAGATACAACCTCTGACGACACGTTTGCGAACCGGAGAAACTGAATCCCCCACTTGGGCCTCCACCACTTCAATCCTCCATCACTAGATAGCAAGCTCACAAGCAAAAGGCAAGCTTGCGAAGAACACAAAAGTGCTCCAAGGGACAAAGGGATGCAAACTCAAGCATAAGTTCCGGCAACAATGGACTATAGTTTCGTTGCTCTCAATTCTCTCTGATGCCTTCAATGTACCAAGGAGTTCCTTATATAGCTTTTCAAATGGGTAATGAAAGGTCGAATCCGAGTGAACTCAAGGCATATGGAAGGCCAAGAGTCAAATGAGTCAGATCCATGTCAAGGAAAAATCCAAAAGGATTTGGATTTTGTACACATCCCAATGTACGCGGTTTTAGTGGTCAAACCCGTGTATGTACGTGATTATAGGTTTAAAAGTCGCATGTATCATTTTTCACATGTTTTTAGGGATGGTCAAGGAAACATCAAAGGATAAAAAATGGTCCATGGGGTCTAAGGAGTCTGCAGCGGGACAGGGGAAGGCCATACAAAGTGTGATTCACCTAGAGTGGTGAAATTAGCTATAACAGATGCCCCCTAATGTGTGAGGTTAGTGGGGTCATACGATGGCCGAAATACATTATAAGTCCATCCCAGAAGTGGAGTGATGAAGAATCCCAAATTGAAGACCAACCACCCAATCAGCATAGTACAATAATACAACTCTGCATATAGCTGCAAATACATATAGCAGTCCCGAATACATAAGAGTACAATGGCCATGAATAGGCATGATACAAGATATCACATAAGTGGTCATCGCCACGTACAATATACATAGATCAGAATCTCCATGATGAAGATATACAAAGGACCATGGTCTCCATAATGGCTGAAGATATATAACAGATCAAGATCTCCATAGTGGCTGGAAATATCTGACATATACTGGAATCAAGTCACGAGAGCTGAAATCTCATGAACATTGGCACGATCAAGAAGGTAGCATATAGGAGATGCCATCAATCTGGAAAGTCTTCTACACAAACCGCTACGAGTACATGTCCTACTATGCGAATAGAGGTGTCGAGGTCGAACATTGTAGTCCATCGTCTGATTACCGGTCATTGATGTATACCGTTAATAGACGTGAGATCACCCACTAATAATGAAAATGGGAACCAAGGTACTAGAGTGCAAACTAACAAGTGTGAATAGATGTGTTGAGGTCGAACACTTGAGAGGATCCATCGATCAGGGGACATTGATGTATTCCCAAAGACTGTCAATGGCGAGAGAACCTACCACTAATGACTGCAAGTCTCAAGGCACTCAAAATGACTCTAGATTCCAATCCCAGAATAAATGATCTAAAGTCGATGGGATGAAATCCGCTGGAAGGAGGGAATTAAGGCTTCCCCCATCATCCAACACGAGGTACTCAGCAAAGCTGTATAATGTGGAAGGACTCGATCATAAGGTGCACGAATCGGTAACTGTACCGGGAATGGCCGACATGCAAAGTCAAGATAACTGAGGAATGGCCGACACAGGCTTCAACTTCCTTCGAACAAGAGCATAATGGCGTATGGTGACTGAATGAAGGCAACATAGACTCGATATACAAACTGGGACATCTCTGCAACACAGGAGGCATCGACAGAGGCTCCATAGGGACTGGAATCTTAACCAGTCGGTGGAGATAAACTCAAATAAATGAGTACAGCTCCTAAAGTCAAACTATAACCCAACCAATGGATGTGATATACAGTGCTCTGTTCGAAGGCCACACGACTCGACAACTGCTAAAGATAACATCTTTCCTTGTCCGGCTTTTTGGTTTTTTTATTTTTTTTTTGGACTTTTTCAGTTATTTGAAAAGCTTGAAAAAAGAATAAACTAGCTTTATAGTTACAGACTAGGAGGAGACGAGTGTCATAGGGGCAAACAAACTAGTTCCAAGTAGTGGAACATACCTATGCTCAATGCAAGGATACATGTGTAGGATATCGACACTCGGGGGAAAATCTCCTCCCGGTAAAAAGGGAAACAAGCTGCGAAGGATATAAAAAATGGCTCTACATGGCTAGACATGAGACAAGCTCGAGCTATATGGCTGAAACCCAATGTCAGGGGAGCCGGCATAAAGCTCAATAAGGCAGGAAAATCTCATGATAATGCATTCACAACTTGATACAAGGGAGTCCTGAGGGAAATAGGCCAGCATAAGATCAAGAGGAGTATGAGGCTCTTGCGAAATGTCATGGCAGTACTATACAACGGACTCTCACACCCTAAAGGAGAAGACGTCGGCATGGTCACCAAATGAAAATAAGGTGCTAACTAGGGTACCCATGTAAGGTGAAGCTCTACCACTCATATCATGCCACTTCTAAAACAACAAGAAGGTTCTATGACATAACAGAGTGGGTTCGTACCTAAGGTCATGGTGATATGGTCATAAAGTCATGCAAAATGCAAATGGTGGCAAAACCTAACCTATATGCTAGTTTAGACATGATACCTGAGATCAGTACGAACGGGTCAATCCAACGGCTGAAACGGCACTAAAAAAGGTCCTCTACAACATGAATTATGTCAAAAACGGTCCAAAATGGTTAGAAACTGTCAAAACTATAGGAAAGGGGGTAAAATTTTTCAAATATTTGAAAATTTTCTATAAATAGTAAAAAATATAAATCATTTGAAACTTTTACCCATTTGAGCTCTGATTTTCAACAGCAAATTCTAGGAGATTTAGCCGGCGGAATTCACAACCATTTCTTCCAGGTATTTACTCATGCTCTCCTCTTGCATTTTGATATAATTTTTATGAATTTTCATGGTCAAATAAGTTTTTTAAGCCATCCCAAAATGAGTGCTGCAGCCCACGCAGAAATCGAGGGTTTTTCCACGTATAGGGCTGGATATACGTGGAAAACACCCTCAAACCCGCGTACATACGCGGCTATTTTGAAAACAGTCGCGTATGAGGCTGCGCATATGATTTTTTCAATAAACTAATGGTTAAATTGGCAATTTCTTGTGCAGGATGGTGCTAGAGTGGAGAGAGCGTGAGCATGGTGAAGTAGAGGAAGCAATGAGGGCTGATCTAATGGCTCAACAGGCTCTACGTGCATGCAGACTCTACAAGTTTTGGTGTCTTAGTGGTTTGAGGGCCAAACCAAGACTACTACAGATGATGGTAAACTATTGGGATCTAGACTCGGAGTCCTTCCATATAGACGGGATGTCCCTCACCATAGAGGTGGAGGAAATATACTTCATTACAGGGCTTTCTAGACAAGGGGATGTGGTGAACCTTCGTTCTCGAGGTGGGCCAGGTGGTGGCCTAATTATTGACGAGTACATTGTAGTGTACGGTTATCCAGACACCCAGAAGGTGGGGAGTTAGGTCCCTACCAATGCTATACAGGTGCTGGGCCTAAAGGCCATACTTTTGACATTGGGCAGGATAGTTGGCTTAGCATCACTTCACCAAGCCTTGCGGCCTCTGATGTTCTATGCAGTGGAGTGCATGAGAACCACTATTTATGACTAGAGTACTACACTACTGAGCAAAATGAAACACCAGCTCAGTGAGTGTAAGGCAGGTAGAGTGCGAAACTTCGGGTTCAGTAGTATCTTGAGCATGTTTTTCTTCGAGCGTGTTCCAGGATTGAGCCCTAGAGTGGACGTTCCTATCCACGGGGTTCGAGATCCGGCCCAAGGGCGTTGGGCAGATGCTATGCGCAGACTAGGGGGTGGTAGGGTGGCCAACCCATATCGAGCTGACTTCTTTCCATGGTGGCGACGATAGATAGTTGCCATCGATGACTACCCCTATGCAGGGATAGATTTCTGGGGGGACCCGGACATGCTGCTACCACTAGGATCGGCATATGGAGACATAGGTGACAAATCTCGACCCTCTCTTTTTAAATTTTTTGAGTTATTTAATTTTTTTGCGTTTTCTTGATTATATGGAATCAAAAAGACATGTTTTTGTGCGACAATACATAGTGACATCTACCATTTGTGTGCAGATGTGGGACCATGGCGGCCAGAAGGCTTCCTTCGTCATAGACAGAGGGGAAGAGGAGATGACATCACGGGTGTAGATGCGGAGTGAACGCTCCAGATCATTCATACCAACTTTGTGAGACTAACTCATAGAGTTCCCATGGCGCAAGTCGAGGACTTTCCTGAGGCTATGCAGCGGCAGGTGGTGGGTGTGCCACACGCATGGGTGCGATTATTCCGACGGTTAGCTAGAGCCGTAGTGACCTTCCATGATCACAACCCTCCTCCTCCTCCACAGGATTAGACACCTGGGAGTGTATACATTTTGTACTACTGTGTATTATATGTTGGTGGCTCGAAAGCCCCAATTTTGTATCATGACACTATGTATTATCACATTTTTGGATGTATATATATAAAGTTTTATGGTGATCGGTTTATTTATTTACATGAGTAAAAATTGTGTTTGTGATTAATTTATTGTGAATGAAACAAATGCCAATCTAACACGTAGTTAGCATATGAGTCAACAACTTGATTATTATTTCTTGGAATGTGTATATATGTTATGTTGTCAAATTGTCATTCTAACAATCTCACACGCAAGAATCTTCTTAATAACGTCGGATCTCTAACATGGTACAAACCATTGAGTTTTGACACTACTAACTCTGAATCAAGACGTACCTCAAGAGAGAGAATACCATGTGAAATGGCATCCCGTAGAAGCTCGATAACGGCACTATATTCAGCAACATTGTTGGAAGATGGCCGTAGACATACACCTCCTGAAGACAGTACCTGACCCATATGAGTATAAATCACCCAAGCAGCAGAGGCTGAGTGTTGAGTGTGATGGCTTGCACCATCCGTGAATCCTATGTAGGTGGAAGATTCCATTGACATCTTCCAAAAGAAATGGAAACTAACCACAAACCCGATCACGATAAGAGAAAGACCTAACTATGCAAAACTATACACTAATATACAATAAGTAGCCTTGGCTGAAAATCATGCATAGTATTTCTTAAGATAGATCCCATTTCTAGGCTCCGCGAAGGCCGTCCCTTCGTAATCCACTAACTCATAGGCACCCTTCTCTAACACGTGCTTGACTACATAAGGACCACGCCACATAGGATTAAATTTCCCTGCCCCCAAGGGTTCTTTCAGTTGATCCCACAAAAAGATCAAGTCTCCTTCACTAAACGCCCTTGGATGGATAGACTTATCGTATTGGGCCTTTACACGACGCTTATTAACCTCTAGAGCCACCAAGGCATCCCGACGCTGCTCATCAAGTTGCTCAAGGTGAACCAAATGCTCCTCCAAAGGTGAAGTGTCCGGTAAGAGTTCCATATCTAGCTTCAACGAAGGAATCTCGCATTCAACCGGCAATATCGACTCCACTCCATGTACTAGTTGATATGGAGAAAAACCATTGGTAGTCTTAACAGCGATTCGATATGCCCACAAAGCAGGATATAACATGATGTGCCAATTGTTATTGCTTTGTGCAATGGTTCGTTGGAGAATGGATTTGAGTGATTTATTCACTCCCTCTACCTGACCATTCACTTGAGGATAGTAAGAAGAGGAATTCTCTTGCTTATATCCTAACTTGGATGCCAACTCTTCCATCATACGGTTTTGAAAGTGTGAGCCATGGTCAGTGACAAGCTCTTTCAAAATCCTGAACCAAGTAATAATTTGGTTGAATACAAAGTGGGTGGCTGTCTCACCATCGAATTTTACTGTAGGCAAAGCCTCATCCCATTTCGTGAAGCAATCAACAGCCACTATAATATGATGGTGCCCCCTAGCCGAAGCTGGGTTGCAATCCATAAAATCGAGCCCCCACTTAGTGAAGGGACCGGTAGTGATAATGGGATGTAACGGGGCAGGTTTCGAGCGCATATTACGTGCAAACACCTGGCAAGGGTTGCACCTCTTGACCGCATCAACACAAACCTTAAAGATCGACGGCCAGAAATAACCCACTCTCAAAATCTTTTGAGCTGTAGAAAGCCCAGATAAATGACCACCACATGCCCCTCTGTGGCAATCATTCAACACAACCTCAGCCTCCTCATGAGTTAAACAACATCGTAAAATGGAATCTACCCCACAGTGGTACAAGGTGTTATCCACTATAAGGTAGTTCTTAGAGACGTGACGTAATCGTCGTCGTTCATCTCGCGAGAGGTGAGAAGGGGTCTTCTGTGTTTGCAAATATATTATGATATTCCCATACCATGGGTCTAATGTTGAGATTAAGAAGATGTGTTCATCGACAAACGTATCTTCACAAACCAACTCCTCGGCCTTGCTCGGGAAATCCGATATAAGCTCTACAAAGATTAAAGATTTCTTTGATTTTGCCGAAACAAACTCGAGATCGAATTCTTGCAGAATGACAATCCATTTATTATACTTTCCCCCAATCATCCTTTCGGTGAGGACGAATTGAAACGGATTGACATGGGCCACTACCAAGGTCTGGCGAAGGAGAATATAATGTCTCAACCGCTGAACCACATGTACGGTAGCTAAAGCAAGCTTCTCAACACAATAATAACGAATCTCTGTGTCAATAAGGTTTCGACTCAGATAATATATGACATGCTCTTGGAGATCCTCATCCTCTTGAACCAAAACCATACCAATCGTCTCTAAGGACGCGGCCACATAAAATAGAAAGTCACGGCTATAGTCCGGGGGACTAATCATCGGGGCCGATGCTAGGGCTCGCTTGAGTGCATCAAAGGACTCCTGGGCTCACTCATCCCAATAAAAGGGGGTGTCCTTCTTCAAGAGATGCATGAAGCCTCTAGTCAAATTGGCAAAGTTGACAACAAATCTTCGTAAGAAGTTTGCCATGCCTTGCAAACACTGAAGATGACGAATATTTTTCAGGGGAGACAACTAAAGTATTGCCTCAACCTTCAAAGGGTCGACTCTTATACCCTCCTTAGAAACGATGAATCCTAACAAACGACCTGACTTCACACAAAAGATGCACTTATGAGGGTTTAATCGAACTGAATAGTGCTGGCATCTTTCGAATACCAATCTCAAGTGATAGGGATGACGCATTCTCATACGAGAATGAGTAGTGAGGTCATCCAAAAATACTTCAATAATTGACTTGAGATCATGGAAGATCAAGGTCATCGCCAGCTGAAACATAGCTCCAGCTTTTTTAAGGCCGAAAGGCATTTTTTGATATGCAAACGTTCCCCAAGGACAGATAAATGTAGTCTTATGTTGGTCCTCAGGTTTAATCTATATCTGATTATATCCGGAAAATCCGTCCATGAAGGAGAACACCTCACTACCCGCACACTCATCCAAAATCTGATCAATAAATGGTGTGGGGAAGTTGTCCTTAGGATAGGCACGAATCAAATCACAAAAATCAGTACATATTCAGATCGCTCCCTCTTTCTTATCCACCGGAACGGGGTTTGAAACCCACTCCGTCAAGGGAACAGGATAGATGAAACCAGCTTTCAACAGCTTCTCTATCTCTGCCTTAATGGCGGGTGCTTTCCTAGGATTCACCGCGCGTAAACGCTGTCGAACAGGCTTAGCATTGGTGTAAGTCTTAATCTCATGTTCAACAATCCGAGGGTCAATTCCTGGCATCTCGTTGTAGGACCAAGCAAAAATATCACAGAATTCCTTAAATAGCTCGGTATATTCAAGAATCTCAGCATGGGAACATTCCGCCCCAATATAGACATTCTCTATCGTGCCAAGATTGCGAGAGATGTTGATAGGAATCGTTGAAGAAATGTTCGCCATGTTTCCATCAGCCATCTAACTAGGAGAGCTTAATGGAACCATAGGACTACCAACTCTCTGACTAAGAACCGCCCTAAAATCCTCACGCTCCAAGCGGTCAAGCTCTGGAAGAAAGTACGATCTATGATGGAGTTCCTCCCATGGTGGCTCAACTCCCAACATAGCCTCAATAATCACTTCATCTGAAGGGAAAACTGTATCAAGGCAATCATGCGCGTGAGAAGACTGTACTGCCCACGCCAACAGCACATAAGGGTCCTCCTCCTCTGTCCATGAAGAGGAAGGACTAGGCTCTACAGCACACTCAATATTAGCTTGATAAGCTATCATAACTGTAGGCAACGGCAAATCCGTCGCGACGGGCTCACTTGAAGTACTTGGCACAGGAAGAATCCAAGGATCTTCCATATGACTCATGCGAAAAGACACCGATCTCACAGGCATCGAAGCCTCATCGAAACTAGATCCTACCATGAGGATCGGTGCAGAACAACTAAAGCTCCCCATAAGGGATGGATACATGCCTACATCCACACTCCCAGTTGCCGGTTGAGAATGTTCAACGATCGGGATCAAAGCTCTCGAAGATGTGGTAATAGATGAATTCTTGAATGCCATTTGATAAATCATTACGATCTTCGCGTTATGTGGAAAGCATACAACGCGGAACAATGAAGAAGCAATGGCTTGCATAATGTACATCCAGTTCCTACCCAGCAAGAGATTGTAGTCAAGGGGCGCATCAGCCACCTCGACCTCTGTCACAATGGTCTTCCCTCCCAAACGAACCTTAAGGGAAGGAAGGATACCGTGCGGCCTAAAAGATCTCCCATCAAACGTAGTTAAAATAGTCATTGATTTAGACAGCTCAGGAGAACCTAGACCCTTCCAGCAGGCTAAAGACATCACAGAAGCAACAGCGCCCTCATCAATCACAGTCCGCTTGACGATCATATTAAGACATTCTACGTGCACCAAAAGAGACACATAGTAGGGCAAGCGAGGATGATGTCCTGCGGTTTCAAATTTAATCACGGAGGAAGAATCATCATCATTCACACCAAGGGAAGAAAGCAACGCCTTCCTTTGCGAAGGACAACTCTAAAGCACTTCTAATGCAGACATCGCACAAGGAGTATAGCCCAAATCCTCTACAACTGAATAATTCTGGGCGGCTCGGGCATTTGGATTATGCCCCAAACGCTTAAGGACTCCCTTAGGAATGCGAGGTGCAACCTCAGGTTTATCCACAGGTTTCTCAATACGCAAAGGGGACCCTGGTGGATTAGGTTCTTTGCCTGGGCTGGGTTGTGACGAAGTATAATATTTCACACACATCACAACTTTCACAGCACGGACCATGTTAATGCACCCATGACCACTAGACTCCGGGGGATCATGATCATCACCAGACTGGTCATGGGACTTCAAGTTCATATTTTGATTATGCGGTAAAGGGTTAGTTAGCACAACTGGGCCCTATGCCAAGAATCTCGAAGTTTCCTCAATACGAGGGCACAAGTAAGGGAGGTGATCGTCCTTACATAACTTGCAAGGGAACTTAACCTTACGTTTAGCTTGCTTGTCCCCCCCAACATTTCGACTGTTCTTGTCATTATTACTAGCATTCTCGTTCTTATTCCCACCCTTATGATTATTTTTAACCTTTTTTCTATTCTGTCCGAGCTGCTGGTTACCCTTCTGGTCCGACGATTGCACAGAAATTACATTCGCCGTTTGGGCGGGTTGAGATGAAGCTATAGCTTGTCCCGAAGTAGACTAGTTGATTGACAATTGACTAACTTGTTTCGCAACTGAATCTGCAGGTTTTGCACTTGCACAACCCACAATGCCATCGGCATGTGGTCCAGGTTTGACTTTGGGGTCGAAATTGGAATGCAGAGCGTTGAGAATAATCTCATACAACAAACCGGACTGAGCATAGATCAAGTCCAGTTGCTGCGCCCTAGATCAAGTCCAATTCACCAATTCTGTTACAGAGAGAAATTCCTATGGCTTGGGGTACCACAACAGACAGCTTGACTCCAGAAATCAATCTCTTCCAATATGCAATAGAAATAAAATGTCTAACACTAAAGGATCAGACCTCGTACCTTATTCCGGACAGTTGAAGTAGATCCCAGTTGAGCTTTCCAACTTCAGCTTGAATTGATAGATTACTTTCTCAACAACAAGTAAACAATACAAGCATTCTATATATCATGGTGTTAGATCTATTCTAGCATATATAATCAATAATGTAAAAGAATTTGACATAATCCAATGGATAAAATATTCATTCAAACACACATTATTGGACAGGAAAATATATTTCTATTAATATGAATCAGAGATTACAAGATACAACCTCTGACGACACGTCTGTGAACCGAAGAAACTGAATCCCCCACTTGGGCCTCCACCACTTCAATCCTCCATCACTAGATAGAAAGCTCACAAGCAAAAGGCAAGCTTGGGAAGAACACAAAAGTGCTCCAAGGGACAAAGGGATGCAGACTCAAGCATAAGTTCTGGCAATAATGGACTATAGTTTCGTTGCTCTCAATTCTCTCTTATGCCTTCAATGTACCAAGGGGTTCCTTATATAGCTTTTCAAATGGGTAATGAAAGGTCGAATTCGAGCGATCTCAAGGCATATGGAAGGCCAGGAGTCAAATGAGTCAGATCCATGTCAAGGAAAACTCCAAAAGGATTTGGATTTTGTACACATCCCGATGTACGCGGTTTTAGTGGTCAAACCCGCATATGTACGTGATTATAGGTTTAAAAGTCGCGTGTATCATTTTTCACATGTTTTTAGGGATGGTCAAGGAAACATCAAAGGATAAAAAATGGTCCATGGGGTCTAAGGAGTCTGCAGCGGGACATGGGAAGGCCATACAAAGTGTGATTCACTTGGAGTGGTGAAATCAGCTATAACAATCGAGGGGGGTCTTTATTACAGAATTGACCTCTGGTTGTTTAAGCGTGTAGTGTCTTGCTCCTTATAATTTTTGTTTTAATTATGTATCATGAATGATCTGGCTCAAATTTGGTTAAGTTTGTAGTGGCTTGGTCCCTGTATCTTTTGTTTTCATTATGTATCATGAATGATCATTGATGTATATAGGATTACATAGATTCAACATTTTTTCATATAAAACTTATATATCATATCAGAAACCAGATGTGGATGCTTGGGTGTGTGGTTTCACCTAATTTAATTTAAAATTGTGTTATTTGGATCATGTTGATTTGTGATTAACAATAATTCATTTATAACAAAATTACTAATTTTCTTATATTTTCTATACCTTTTCTATACTAAGATGAAGATGGGGATCCCTTACATCCTGTTTAGTGTTCCCTGTCGTCCCCTCAAATGTGGGGGGTCTCTCCAGCCATCCCTGTTCTCGATCCTTTGTGAAACATAATATTTCTGGAATACATTAAACATATCAAGTTTAATGTATATAGGATTATACAACCTAGCTATATACTTGGCGCTATGTTGGATGTTCCCGGCAAAATTCATGGTGCAATTCCTACCGCAACCCCTGGATCAATATATGGTGCTATGCTTGGTGCTATTCTGGACGCTATTTTGGAGGATATTATGGGTGTTATATGGGATGCTATTTTGGATGTTAATTGGGACACTAATTGGGATGTTATTTTGGATGTTAATTTGGACGCCAATTTGGATGCTAATTTGGATGTTATTTTGGGTGTTAATTGGGATGCTAATTGGGATGCTAATTTGGATGCTAATGTGGATGTTATTTTGGGCATTAATTGGGACATTAATTGGGACACTAATTGGGATGCTAAGTAGCATCCAAAATAGCGTCGAATTTTAAAAAGGGACGCAAATAACGCCATTAAAAGCGCCATCCCATGGAAAAGCGTCCACTTTGTCCAAAAAATGATGAAAATTACACTAAAAGTGATAGTGGACACTAAAAGGGAAGCTAAAAGAGACGCTAATCACAGGGTTTTGTTGTAGTGGTGCGTCTGGTAGGTCATCTTCGACTCCCGTCGGTTCCTCTCTTGTGTCGATCCGTGATAAGTGGTCAGGTCTGACATTTAATTTTCCTAGTCTGACCACAACTTCGAATTCAAATTCTTGGAATAGAAGTAGCCATCGGCAAATTATCCCATGGTGTAAGGGTTTATCGACAAGGTATTTTAGTGCTTGGTGGTCGGTATAAAAGATAAATGGGTTCACTAGTAGGTAGTGTCGATACTTCTGTAGTGAAAAGACCATTCCTAATGCTTCTCTCTCTGTTATCGAGTAGTTTCTTTCTACTTTATTTAATTTTTTGTTGCTATAAACTATAGGGTAGTCCATTCCATCATCCCCTGGTTGAGTTAGGATTGCTCCTATTGCCAGGCCTGATGCATCAATGTGTACATGGAATTTGGTCGACCAGTTTGGAAATCTTAGAATGGGTGCTTCGACTAGCTTCATTTTTAGTGCTTCAAATGATATGTTTCATTCCTCTGTCCAGTCGAACTCCTGATCTTCTCTTAATAATTCTTCCAGTGGATATTTCATATATGAATAGTATCTTATGAATTTCCTGTAATATCCTGTATGACCAAGTAGTACCCTGACTTATTTTGGATTCACCAGTGGTTTTAGGTTGAGGATAATTTTTATCTTTGCGAAGTCGACTTTGATGCCTTCTTTGCAGACAATGTGTCTAATAGTATCCCTATAGGGGTCAAGAATATGCACTTCTTGATGTTCAGAGATAGCTGGTTTTGTCGACATCGTTCCAACATGAGCCTTAGCCATTTGCAGTGATTTTTCAGCATAGAGTATATTGTCCAGTCATCGAAATATACTGCCATCATTTTGTAAATGTATTCTTGAAATGTTTTGACCACAATTCTTGAAAATACTACAGGTGCATTTTTTAATCCAAAAGGCATAACCCTGTAAGCAAATGAGCCAAATTCACATGCGAATGTTGTCTTTTTCTGGTCTTCTTTGGCTATTGGTACTTGGTTGTAACTTGAGAATCCATCTGTAAATGAGTAGCATTCATGTCATGCGACCTCATTTAAGATTTCATCTACATAAGGTGTCAGAAATGGGTCTGTTAATGTAACTTTATTTAGGTCTCTGAAATCGACACAAATCCTTAGCTTGGTTGGATCATGTTTGTTTGATTGAACAACCATTGGAATTGCCCATTCTGATTGGTCAATGGGGTAGATAATTCCTGCTGCAAGCATATTATCAATCTCTTTCTTGACTATCTCTTTGTATTTATGAGCTAGTTTATATGGTATTTATTTACAGGTCGGACATCAGGTTTAATGTCGATCTTTATTTCACCCATTTCATGTACTAAACCTTTGAGATCCTTATAGTCTCTAGCAAATACATCTTGGAATTCTTTTAGTAGGTTTATTATTTCTGTTGTTTGCTCTTCACTCCAGTAGTCTCCAATTTTTGTTATTTTTGGTTGATCATAATTTGATATGTCGACTTCTTTAGTTTTCACTTTAGCGTCTAACCATTCAGGTGCTTTGGCTTCATTGATTGGTTGGATCCCTTATTTAAAATGTGAAAATGTAGCAAGAAATTCTGTTGCAGTCATTCGGTCGATGTCTTCTTTGTCGGTTGTCTCAACTTTGAGTATTGTGCGAATTGGTTTTGTTGTTTTGGCATGGTTTGACTTTCATCTAAAGATTTTTCCTTCCGGATTTTCATTTTCCATGTGTAGTCTTGTTGACTGTGGTATTGTCCCGGTTTGTATATTATTGCAGTTTATTGTTGGTCGGTCCTGATTTTGTATTAGGTTTTTGTTCTCGGTCGGTCCTATAAATGCCTTAATTTGTTTTGCAGTGTCGACTAATTTTTCATCTTGTGGTATAAAGCTGAAGTCTTTGATAAAATTCTCTCTAAATTCATTCCATAGGAACGTTTCACCCTGAGCTTCTTCCATTTTGTACCATTTGTTTGGTAAGTCAGATAGCGTCGATGGAAACAGGTGTGGCCATGTACGTTCATCCTTATACCCAAGTCTTTTCGATTCTTTTTCTCATGTTCTTATGTGGTCTTCTGGATCCTATCCTTGGATGAATATAGGTATTTGGGCTTGATTGGTTAACCTTTTTCCTCTGAATATTTCTATAAAGTAAGTCGAAGCTGTTGTCCATGTCTACAGTCTTGATTGATGAGTATCCCACCATCTAGCAGCTTGTCCTGTGAAGGTTTCCACTAAGCTTTGTAGTCGGCCATGTTCACCAATGTTCCTAGATACTTGTTCTATGTGCGTAGCTGGTGATTCTCTTTCTTTGTATCTTGGGACTTGTGTGATACTTACATTTGTTGGTTTTAGGGTAGGATATTCTCTGGTTTTCTTTTCAAATATTTTTGGGATGATGGACACCATGAAGCATTGTTCGAATGGTTTCTTCTGCACTTTTTGAATGGTCCAGCATCCTCTTGCTTGTGTTTCATAGTTCTTGACTTCCCAATCATATAATTCTGCATCTGAGTTGTATCCTACTGAATCTTGATTCCCTAAGTGAAGTTCACCATAGACATTGGGTTTTGTGTAGTCCTCATTGTATCTGATATAGTTGTTGGATGTCAACTTCTTCATCAATAGGTTCTATCCAAGGTTCTCCTTGGGATGGATGGATAGGTACTATGACTTTTTGTCCATTCCCTTTTAGCTTTATCCTTTCCTTGTCTAAGGATATCGAGGCTTTCATTTTTCTTCCCTAAGGTCGACCTACTACCGCTGGGAAGGAGTTGGATCCTTCCTTAGGGTCAATAATTTCAAAATCGACTTTGGTCGATATTCCTTTTATTGTCGTGTCAACATTTTTCCAGACTCCAATAGGTTCAATCAGGCCTTAGTCGGCTAATTTCAGGTATATGCATGACTTGTATAGTCAAGGTCTACCTAATTGTTCCCAAGTGTCGTGAGTCATAATGTTTACTTATGATTCGAAGTCGAGCACAACTTGTCAGACATGGTATCCTTCAATTTCTAGGTTGACAAGTGGGTCGGCATCACTTTTGTCCTTTTGGTTTAGGCTGCAGATATTTTTTGTTTGTTTTCCTGTGTTATTGTTGTGTTTTATTTTATACAGTAAGTTGATGAATTGGGATACCGTTTTATCATTTTGTACTAAGCGTATTAATTCTGTAACTGTGCTTTGTCGATTATCGTCAGCTTCTTCCTGTTGAGCAAATTCTTTAAATACATTCGTTGCGTCTTTATACAGTTGTTTTTGTTTAACTGGGTCAAGATAATCATTCTTTTCTTTTATTTTGCTTATATGTGGATTTTCATTCCCAATTTTTGTCCCTTGTCGGGTTACTATATGCAAATTGTTTGCATTGATAATATCATTTTTTTGAAAGCACGACAAGACATTAACATTTTTCTTCTTATTAATTTTATCAAGCAGAGTAGGGAAATCCTCTAATGAGTGATCCCCTACTCCACAGCTAGTACAGAATTTTAAGTCAGTTATGTCCTTTTATGGGCAGTTTGCATATCGGTGACCTTCTTTGTATAACGTGAAACATTGGATGGGCCGACATGGTTGGTTGTCGCGATTCCCAGAGAATCAACCTCGACCTCCATATCCTCCACGTCGGTTGTCGAACTGGCGCTCATATCTACGACCATTGTACCTTTGATTATTTTGTTCATTTTGAGCATTGCTTCGTTGATTTTTCTCGTTGTTCTGTGCAACTGTGTTTGTCTTGTAAACTGCTTGGTAATTTTGTCAATTTTTAAGGTTTAGGTGGCAATCGGCCATGGTATGAATTTTAACTTCACAGATTGCACACCAAGATGCTTTACCATTCTTCATGTTAAACGGGAAATATTTTGTGGTGTGTTCTCCACGTTCTTGGTAGATGTCACAAAAACACTTTGTTTGCACAAATCAAACATCCTGTCGGCTGATGTTCTGTCGACAGTTATCTTTTGAATGTCCAGTCGTTGAGCATTTCGTGCACTAGACATCCTGACTCTTAAGGTTCTTTAGTGATTTCTGCATGATTTCAAGCTGTTCTTCCAACCTGGTATTCGTGGGATATGCTGGGAAGTGTTCATCCATCTCCACTTGTAGGGCTTTAGTAAGCGCATCCTCATATGTCTTGAATGTCTCCAAGCTTATATGCCACCAAATGTTTTGTGAAAGACCTGCAAGAAACCACTGAATTAATAATTGTTCATCAATTACATAATCGAGTTGGCTGAGAAGGTATTTCTAGCGTTTGTCGTACTCTCAGACGGATTCTGCTAGATTTTGTGAGGTTGTCTTCAACTTTTTAGCTGCCAGATGTTTAGCACCTGGAGTTTTAAAGAACGATAAAAATTGTGCTTTAATTTTTGCCTTGGATGCGTGAGGGGTTCTCTCAGTAAAGGTCGTATACCATGTTAGGGCTCTTTTCCTCAAGGCACATGCGAGCTGCGCCATCTGTCTATCTTTTGTTGTGACCTGGTTTGCCTCCCATGTTGACTCATAGACGAACCAATGTCATCTGGGATCTTCGTCATCCTCATATAGAGGGATATGCGCTAAACCGTGACCCATGTCGGATTCCCTGTCGCTATCTTCTTCAGGAGGTGGTAGTGGTGTGGGTGGTGGTGGGGGTAGTGGGATGTTTTGTTTGTCTTTTTGTGTAGAGTTGTTGTTGATGGAAATCTTGTTTCCATCGGTTGTTTTGTTTGTTGTTTCTTCTTCGACAAGCAGTCGGTCGGGTTCGACTTCTCATATCGATGTCCAACTGCAATTATTTGTCTGCAGATCAGAGTTTTTTGTATTCTCCAAAGCTGTAATTGGCAGGGGGGGTGCTCCTTCATGTGTCGGGTAAAGTAAGTGGATACTTCGGTTGGAGGGGTACGCCTGAAGTGTGACCTAGTTTCCTTCCTCTGGTCGACAGATCACTAGATGATTATCATCATTTACTTCGCCGTCTAGTTGGCTCCATATACCAAACTCACCAGCTCTTAGTCTTAGGTCCTCTTCGACAATGGCTTGTATTATAATACTTGGATTCATTGGAGACAGAGGTCTTATCTCTTGGGAAACTTCTATTTGGAGAGCTTCTCGTTGCTCTATCCACAAGTCTTCTTCCATGGGTGACGCTTCTTCATCGACGCCTTCTTCCTGTCGGTCATGACCTGACTCTGGTAGATTTATTTCTTGGTCTGTCACCCTAGTACTCATTCCTCTTTGCAGTGCTATAGTTCTTTCTCTTCTTTCTTCCCTCCTTTTCAGCCTCTTCTCCCTCTCTATCTTCTGTAAATCCATCGTACCTTTGTGTATCACTATCCGTTTGATTTCCTTTTTAGGTCAAATTTTCATTGTTGGTGATGGTATCTCTTTTTATTTGACTAGAATCCCTTTTTCTTTACCTCAACATACGGCCAGCTACCCCCCCCCCCATTGCCTACCCGACACTTTTAGAAATCTCGGATAGTTTCATTTATTTGCTTAGGAAATATTCCCACTCCCTTTCAGTAATGAATTTCTCCCACTTCTTTTGTTTCTCTGCCTAGTTGGAATTTTGGGGCAGTTTGCGTAGTGATGGACGAGGTTCGACAATATGACCCACTCTTTTTTCTATCAAGAATTTAAACAACAAGGTCGGTAAGGAGCATAGGAACTGCTTGGTAAGGTCTGTATATAATTTCTTCTGAATGGTTTCTACCGAAGTTCTTTCTTCTATAGCTTTCTCCTCGCAGAAATCGTCGGTGATCTTTTCAAACCACTCCGACAGGTTTGTTCTTCCCCCTCGAATCAGTTTCTCTAGCAGCTGTTGTTCTTTAATCACTTTCGGATTTTTCATCTAGAGTTTTCTTCAAAAGCTGGGTACCGATTCTACGAACTTCTCATGGGTTTCAGTAAAGAATATTTCTTTCGCATGAGCAGTCGTTAATCTGTTTCTTCGTGCGTAATTTTGCAAATAATTTGCTATCTTGCTCTCCCACTAGTTCTTAATTTCCTGCTCTAATATCATCTATTTGTATTCATCTCAGATATGTACTACCAGCAACAGAACTAATTTTGTAATCTCACGGATCACAGAGGGTTACCAATAATACACATTAAAAGCATACAGACATATCAGAGACAAGAGACAAGAACACAGATGTAGGAATAACAAATTATATTATAGTAAAAGAGTCCATACAATACACAGAACTGAACCGAGTTCTGATATGGCTCAACAGCCTAATATATATCATTTACAAACATTTACAAATAACTACCTGTCGGTTCGGTCAACCGACATGACCTTAGGTGGCTAACCTAATCTCTAATTAGTCGGTTGATCGACTTAGTCGGCTAATCGACTTTAGTCAGCTAATCGACTTTAGTCGGCTAATCGACTTTAGTCGGCTTACTGACTAGCTACTCCAACACACATAAAGGTTAGCTTGAAGGTGATTGTAGATCTTCCCCTCATCCAAGAGATGTGAGCATGTGTACGATGAAGTGCAAGAGGAGACAGTGCCATTACGTCAGTAACCACTCAATGGAACATGTTTATGTTTAGAAACAATTGGCCAACCTATTACGCCATTATTACAAAATATGTTAGGGTTAACCTTGACTCGGGATTGAGTCAAAGGTGGTTTAGGTCTTGCACATGGTTTGGGCACATGGTTTGTTGTAGCCAATGGTATTGCATCTAATTAAGCCTTTATAAGGCTTGAGGAGGCTCTATTGTATAGAGGCCTGGAGGTGAGCGGTGGCTAGCTCACTTGGCCCGGATGGCTGGTTTTGGCCATGTAATGAAGATCTTCATTGGTGCTAGTTTTTCCCGCATGGGGTTTCCAGGGTATGTTGTGTGTCTATATGTGGTTTCTTGTTTTAATGTTTATTTCTGGCTCATTCTTATGTTAATGTTGCTTGCTTTTAACTTAAAAACTGGTATCAGAGCCAGAAATAAACATTAAAACAAGAAACCACATATAGACACACAATATACCCTGGAAACCCCATGCGGGGAAAACCAACACCAATGAAGATCTTCATTACATGGCCAAAACCGGCCATCCGGGCCAAGCGAGCTAGTCACCGTTCACCTCCAAGCCTCTATACAATGGAGCCTCCTCAAGCCTTATAAAGGCTTAATCACATGCAATACCATGGGACAATACCATGGGCTACAACAAACCATGTGCCCAAACCATGTGCAAGACCTAAACCACCTTTGACTCAATCCTGAGTCAAGGTTAACCCTAACAATTGTCGTGTACCACCGAACATGCACCCCACAATTTGATTCAACATAGAAACACCAACGAGCATAACCAAGCCAAACCATGGCTCTGATACCAGTTGTTAGGTTAAAACGAGCAACATTAACAATATAATAATGAGCGAGAAATAAAAATTATCACAAGCAACATTCAAGACACACAATATACCCTGGAAACCCCATGTGGGGAAAACCAGCACCAATGAAGATCTTCATTACATGGCCAAAACCGGCCATCCGGGCCAAGCGAGCTAGTCACCGCTCACCTCCAGGCCTATGTACAATGGAGCCTCCTCAAGCCTTATAAAGGCTTAATCACATGCAATACCATGGGACAATACCATGGGCTACAACAAACCATGTGCCCAAACCATGTGCAAGACCTAAACCACCTTTGACTCAATCCTGAGTCAAGGTTAACCCTAACAATTGTCGTGTACCACCGAACATGCACCCCACAATTTGATTCAACATAGAAACACCAACGAGCATAACCAAGCCAAACCATGGCTCTGATACCAGTTGTTAGGTTAAAATGAGCAACATTAAATATAATAATGAGCGAGAAAATAAACATTGCAAGCAACATTCAAGATAAGAATGAGCCAGAAATAAACATTAAAACAAGAAACCACATATAGACACACAATATACCCTGGAAACCCCATGCGGGGAAAACCAGCACCAATGAATATCTTCATTACATGGCCAAAACTTGCCATCCGGGCCAAGTGAGCTAGCCACCGCTCACCTCCAAGCCTGTATACAATGGAGCCTCCTCAAGCCTTATAAAGGCTTAATCACATGCAATACCATGGGACAATACCATGGGATACAACAAACCATGTGCCCAAACCATGTGCAAGACCTAAACCACCTTTGACTTAATCCCAAGTCAAGGTTAACCCTAACAAAATATATATATCTTCATGCTACAAATGGTTCAAATAATACTCCATAAACATGAATTTATAAAACAAGATTCAGAATAGTACTTCTCTAATCAATTTAAACTATAATAAAATCACACATAACTTTCATCTCTTTCAAAGTTGTTACTTGAGGCCATTCATCAAATGCCATGTACATTAACAAAATGATAAAATAATGTGCAGGACATACATAATGTGCAGGATATAGTGATAACCATTATTTTGAATCAACCTTATAATACTCGGATACTTTTAGGTTTGATGTGTATCCCATGTATTCGTTAGATGAAATACATCATGCCAAACACTAATTTTATTTATGTAGACCACATAGGTGCATCACTTAGGTGTGTCAACTTCATGCATCCTTTAAAAGTTTGTTAGGTTGATATGTGGGTAAGGTGCTTTTGTATTCCAACAAGCTAGATCAGTTGCTTAGCCGTGCTGGGTGCTTATGTGTATTAGGTATGTTCCATCTTTGTGAATACAATTTGACATTGTTAATATAACATTGTATATGTAATTGGATCGTGGTAAAAAACAATTAAAATGTACATTTTTGTCATTACATAATATTGTAATTGTGCATTGTTCTCAAATTTATAACTATTATCTCCATGCAATCGTAAAATCTACAAAAATTGGGAACATTACACATAGAAACATTCTTGGCCACACATGTATAATCACACTTAAATGATTGAACCATGAAGATCTCAAGAGCCTTGATATGAAATATTTTTTATATCATGAAAGTTATAATACAAAAATAGAAGGCCTATCTATGGCATGTCAATGTACATGTATCAAAAACATATTTGATGTACATGTGCAAACAAAAGTACATCTGTCCTAGACCGCGCCCCTATACTCTAACTCCGGATTGCACATAAAAATACATATTTGTCCTAGACTAACACATCAAAATCTAACTTTCTCTTGTTTTTCCTGGACCCTGATGTTGTTTGGCTCTGTCTGCGACCACTGTGCATCTTTGGAGACAACAAATCAATGACAATATTTCTTGATCAGGTAACTGAACTAGTACTGTCCATCAATAACAAAGTTTGAAAATTTAAAATATGACTCAATTGTAAATAAAACAAAGACTCACTACATCCGTCAGGGGTATAGATGCCTCTAGTGTCGAGGGTATAGGTGCCTCTGGTGTCCTCTTCCTTGCAGAGAGCCTCTCTACAATGCTTCTCTGCGAAAAAAAAAAATATGTCAATTATCTCAAGAATTATCAACATGTACATGAATGAGAAAGTACTAATCAATTATGTAAAAAATGAACATCTCACCGGAAAAACCATTTATAGGGGATTACGCTGGGACTCTTCAGTAGTAATCAACCTCAGTTGCGTGCACTAATGGACTAGGGTGTGGCTACATTCACCAAATGATTAAATAGTTAGAACTCGTGCATGTCCATAAACAATACAAATGAAATGTACAATTACAAATATTCAAGTAGATGTACCTCAGTGTGACTTATCCCTATTGTAGATGTAGCATTGACTGCAGCATCAACAATCCCACTAAGGTCTGGCACGGATGACTCTACATCCTGATGCTGTAAACATGTGAAAATAACATTAAGAAAAACCACTTGTGAAGTGAATTCATAGCTAACCAACAACTGCCATTGGAAGTGTGTACATTACCGTGGGATGAGTAGGTTGATCCTCATGCACACCCGCTCTCTTCAAGGAAGAGGGTTGTCTGGTGTAAACAACCCCCTTATATATGTTTGGACTACGGGGAGATCCAAACCAAAGAGGTGGTGCAAGGATCTGTGATGATGTCTGTAGTCATAAAGTGTTACCATAGTTAGACATGGATTTGAATGGATGGAATAATATGTACTAAAAAACTAACATGTTGTAATATACTTACCCCTGCCTGGGACATATCTCCCCCATGGGAGTGACTGCTTCCATCAATTTTTTTTCCCCTCTTCAGATGCTAATAACATCTGCAAGTTTAAAAATTATAAATATTAGCAAACTATAAAGGAGTGTACAGTAAGAAATTTAAATAATTCGAACAAGATTCAGTCATAACCCATGTACTTACATTCTTCAAGTAATCGTAAATTCCACTTTGGACTATGTCGTTGATATTGACGTCTCCAACATCACATTCTAAGTGGGGTTCCTGCAACTTCAAAAATTGTAAATATTAGACAATTTAATAAATTAATCAAGACTAACACTTGCATTAACAAAATTATATGTAATAACAAAATGACAAGTGTTTAAATATTACCTCAATGGTGGTTGTTTAGGCCTCGAGTACAACCACATTGGGTGCAGCACCACCCCCATGAGAGGCATCAATCTCCTCTAAGAGTAAATATTGCATATATTACGAATCTTTTAACATGTTACATATAGTATGGAAAAATTAAAAATTGAACAATAACAGAGTTTTAAAACAATGTCCTTACCTGACCACAAGTCATCGTAGTGGTACCATGTCTTGGTCCAGGACCATAACAGGGTCCCCCACATGATGTGCAGACGTGTGGCTTGCTCTAAGGCACATGGGATGTCTGTCTATCCCCACCAATAGATGTCCCTCCACCACCAAAAGCTGGTGGTTGTACACCAGCAGAGTAAGAGGGCGCTCTCTAGTCAATAGTGGTCGTGTGTCGAGAGATCATCTCACTTAGAGTCAAAAATGCCTCCTGTGTCTGGGAAACCATGTCATGTATAGGAGGGAAGTCTGCCCTCGGTAGCTGGGCACAGGGTGCAGGTATATGTGGATTGACATCTCTATGCCTAGCATGGGGTTGGTGTTGGGGCATCCCCCTACCAACTCCCTGGAAGCCCAACATGTCAAAATAGTTGACATGTTTCCCCATCACAAACTATGCATACAATTTTTGGAGGAAGTACATCGGTACTTCCCTATTGTTATGAGGGGGAATGTCAAAAACCATGTACCACCTATCCATCCAATTGTCTCGGATGGGTGGAAAGGTGCACCACTCAATAGAAATTTTTGGCCTATTGATCTCCAGAATGTCATCCATCCCAAGCAGTCTAAACAATGAATAGATGTGTTGTTTTGTGATTTTGAGATTTTTTACCTCGTTGTAACTTAACCCATCAGCATATTGTTGTCTTTTCCTCTCCCTGTAAGATGCGATGATATACAAAGCATCATTCGATCTTGCAATCATATCAACAATAGACTACAAAGAATCTAACAAGGAGCGGCGAAGCTCATCTCCACCCCTCCAAGCAGAACCAATCTCTCTCAAATGGGCAATAAACCTCAGTATCTCTGCATTGTAATCCATAGTAGCCACTGCAATCATAAATACAAATAAAATATCATTAGAAATATAAACACATGATATAATGACATATCTAAGCACTGAAAATTGTATAACTAATGTACGACAAATAACAACATATAAACTAAATCTATCATGTAAATTTAAAAATTGATCTTGAATTGTACAGTAAAGAATAAACATTTAACATTTTTTCATTTCATATTTATGTCCTAAATTCAAGTATTAGTTCCAATTTTTAAGTATGCATGTGTACATAAAGTGTCTTGAGTGCATATGTTGATTGCAAAGCTCCTCTAGCTTATTTTAAGTCTTGGATTATGAAGTTTCGTCGAAATTGTGAGGTGCTGACTATTGCCTTTGCAGGACCAACTCCCATATGGTGGGTAGAGGCAACAACTAGACCCTAGAATAGATGGCATAATGTGTTGTTGATGAATAAAATCCCAGTATAGGCAACGATTTTGTTAGATATGTACTTATTTGTTGTAGTGTGATGTTTTTTGGACTCCAAAGTCTATTTAGCAGATCTTTATGGATTTTATGGTTGCAAGGGTTCCACTCGATTATATCATGTATGATAGTATGTGATTGGCATGTTTAATCAAATACATCAACCTACCTATGTATCTTCACATTCATAGAGTCTATTGTTGAACTTTTTTGTCTTGACCTTAACCAAAAAGTACCCTTCATTCAAGACGAAATATTTGTTAAAAGCATGGGAAGCTTCTATACCTTATTTTAACACTTGGATTGGGAAGTTTCATCAAAACTATAACGTGTTTATTGATGTTCTTGGAAGAGAAACTTCGAGAAGTTTCATCAAAACTATAAGGTGTTTATTGATGTTCTTGGAAGAGCAACTTCGATATTTCGGATAGAGGCAAGGTATTTACCATGTTTGTTTATGTATTTTAGGGGAATATATGAAATCTACTTGATTTTTTTTAGTTATATGCAAGCTTGCAACATAATTGACAAACATTGCATATTTGTTAATTTCGGTTTGGATTCACAATAGTGAAGTTCGTTTCTTTTTTATGAGTTAATTGGGGTTTTGGTTTACATTGGGCATGTAAATTACTTATGCAAACTTGCAATGTGCTTGAAAATTTTTGCATATTTGTGGATTTTGGTATGGATTCACAAGGATTGATCCAGGAGGATCCAAGAAGGCAAAATTTTTGAAGTCCTCCAATCTCAACAAAACTAGCGTCAGATCAAAGGGCTCGTCGAGACGATTCCAACGGTGTTCGTTTCACCTCAAACGGACTCCGTATGAGAAAGTTATCACGTTCTGTTGTATTGATGAAACATGCAAATTTGGCAAAATGGGGGTGCCATGTGGAACCACTGGAAGGGTGGCACGTGGCATCCGTATAGTATGGACAGATGATGTGGCATTTGTATGGACAGGAAGGTGGCAATACAGTCCAATCAGGATGCGACATGTGTCATGTACGGACGATGAGGTGGCAATCCAGTCAGCAGTACGGACCAATCCGAATGCGACACGTGTCAGTACGGAGGTGACTGCGCAACTTAGTTGGTAGTATGGTAGATGAGTTGGAAGCTGACTGGGCGTTGAGGTGGACCAATCCAAAACTGCCACGTGGCAGCACTGGATTGGCCAATATTGATTGAAGTTACTAAAATGTTGCTGCTCCGCTGGTTTCGAACTCCTGACCTCCCATACCCTGTCGCCGCACCTTTACCAATTGCACTGGTAGTGTTCTTTGTATGATGTATGGAAATAATATTATTTAAAGTGGCATTTCGAGCCCCAAAGGAGCCGGGGCTTAGCCCCGACCTTGGTTCTTCCTCCAGGGTGACCGGGAGCTCCGCCCAGCACGGGAGCCTGCGCTCTATTTCAGCACATGTCGAATTATAAACTATATAAAATGGGTTATAAGTGGGTCTAAAAACAAGTTACATTATAACAAATTTGTTTTAAAAAAAACCATATTGTGGGTTCAATGAACCATGTGGTTTTGGGGGAAATTTTTTTTATTGTAATATTCTAAAAATATAAAATGTGGTTGGCATAGTTGTAACTATGTCAACTACATAATTTAAGAAGAGCCTAACCAAGTGTGG
The DNA here is from genome assembly GCA_001517045.1 of Pseudotsuga menziesii. Classification (NCBI taxonomy): domain Eukaryota; kingdom Viridiplantae; phylum Streptophyta; class Pinopsida; order Pinales; family Pinaceae; genus Pseudotsuga; species Pseudotsuga menziesii. Next base: position 128,666 of record LPNX010738738.1, read on the forward strand.
GGAGTTGGAACCATATGCCTTCTTGGGAAAAATTTGTTGTAACTAAAGAATCATGAGGAGAATGTGGAGTGGGGCAAGCCAAGCCTATATAAACCCACTTAATTTCCATCTACAGGGCATGCTTTGGAGTGGAGACTTTGTAGCTAAAGGAGAGAAGGGAGATTGCGTAGCTCTGCAGGAGGAAGGTACGAGTGTTTATACTCGTTTTACACCATCTTCAGGCTTCAAAGTTGCTGGAAGCAGTGTTGTTGTGTTTTGGACAGCGGTTCTCTTCCTGAACATTGTTGCCAAGGTATCATTGTATCATTGCCATGTATTTTGCCTTCATGCTGAGATTATAGATCGACCCTCCTATTGAGAAGCAGGCCCGAAGATGTAGTCCATCCTGGACGAACTCCGTTATCAACTTGTTGTCTTTATGTGCGTATTGTCTATGCTATTTGGTTCTCTTCTTAAGTATTTGTGAGCTTCATTCATGCTCTTTATGCAATTCATGTTAACATCATAGAGTAGCAAAGATCTTGTTTTCGGATCATGTGGTATCAGAGCAGGTCTATTTGACGTTGGATTGTGAGTGTGGATGCTCATGAGGGCTAAACTGCAAGCTGGTGAGGGTACATTAGAGCCTTACAATTCGGAGATCGGACGTGCACACCGAAGGAGGAATATGGATGCTAATGATGCCCGCATCGAGATGGAGGCAAAATTTCACAAGGTCTTCTACATGATAGCCGACAAGGTAGACAAGTTGTTTACAGACTATGAAGAACGCATGGCAAAAGAAAGAAAAGGCAGTGAAGTAAAGAAGGAAGACAAAGAAGTGGAGGACGAAGGTAACGCTTCAGTTAACCAAGGAGGAGGTGGCGAAGAGCCTCCCGAGCCTCCCTCTTCACCTCTAGCTTCAAGCACAAGTTCAAGTGCTTCTTCCTCATCTCATTCTCAGCATTCCAAGGTTCCTCACAAAGAGCCTCAAAAGAAGCCCTTATTGAAGCTCGATGTGAAGTTTGATTTGCCCATGTTCAATGGGGAAGTGAATGCAGAGAAGTTGAACAATTGGATAAGGAAAATTGAGGTCTATTGCCGAGTCCAGCAGATCAAAGAAGAAGATGTGAAGATTCAGTTGGCTTCACTTCGGCTGACAGGCACCGCACTTGTATGGTGGGAAAGCAAGCTTCAACAAGGTAGCAAACAAATGGGTAATATTCTCTCATCATGGTCCGCTTTCATTTCTGCTTTATGTAAGCAATTTTATCCGTTGGGTTATGTTCAGAAGGCAATGATGGATTGGCAAAGTTTTAGACAAGGAAAGGGTCAGAGTGTTCAGAGTTTTACTAAAGAATCTAGAAAGAAAGCTTTAGAATTGAATATTGCTTTAGATTCTCCTGACACTCTTTTGAAGTACATTGGTGCTCTTCATCATTATCTACGCCATACTTTGCTGTTGTTGAATCCTGCTAGTGTGGATGAAGCAAGTGTTCAGGCTACTCATCTTGAGAGTGGGGGGAATCATTTGCAAGAAGACCATCAGAAGAAGACTTTCAAGCCCAACAACAACCACAAGTTCAAGAAAAAAGACAAGAGCAAGAAGACAGCTACTGCCAAGAAGGAAGGAGGAAAGCTCCATTGTAAAAATTGCGACACTGATGGGCATGATGAACAAAGTTGTTGGAAGTTGCATCCTGAACAGAGGCCAAAGCATTATGGAGGCAAAAAGAAGAAAAATACCATTGCAACCGTGCAACGAGATTTGGGTTCCGACTCAGGTGACGAAACCAGAAATATAGCCATGGGAATGCAAGGTAACAAAACTCCTCATACTAGTTCAAGTTCTATTCATGTTTCTAAAGAAAATGATAAAAAAAGAAGTGAGTTGTTTCACATCAGAGTTGTGTCTAAGCATACAAAGATTGAAACATTATTTGATCCGGGTTCTCAAGTAAATTTGATCTCAGAATCAGTTGTTAAGAAGTTGGGCATACAGATTAAACCTCACCCCAAGCCTTATCCTCTTGGATGGGTATGTGATAATGCTAAGCTACAGGTGACTAAGCAATGCAGGCTAAGGTTTGCTATTGCTTCAAAGTTGATCGATGAGGTGGACTTAGATGTTGTCCCTCTTGACATCTGCAGTATCGTATTGGGAAGCCCATACTTGTATGATCGAAAAGTAGTATTCTTCCGTCACGAGAACAAGTACCATCTCACCAAAAATGGGGTGGAGTACATCGTGAGAGCTCACAGTATGAAGGATAACACCACTCTTGTTAGTGCAGGACAGATGAAGAGACTCATCAACACTAATAAGAGATACATGCTCATGGTTGTGAGAGCAAAAGATGCTGAAGCATCCGATGCTTTCAAAGGTTGTGATCCTTCTCATAAAAAGGATATGATTGATATTGTGGCTAACTATGATGAAATATTTCAGGAACCTATAGGTTTGCCTCCCAAAAGGGAGATTCAACATGAGATCCATCTCCAGCAGGATGCCCCTCTTCTTAATGTAGGCATGTACAGGTTGTCCACAGTTGAAATGGCAGAGATTAAGAAGCAGGTTCAAGACTTGTTGGACCAAGGAGTGATCAGACCCAGCTCCTCTCCATGTGGTTCACCGATTGTGTTGGTGATGAAGAAATATGGCACATAGAGGATGTGCATTGACTATCGGTCTCTCAACAAGATCATGATCAAGAATCGATACCTGCTTCCTTGCATAGATGACTTGCTCGACCAGTTGAAAGATGTTGTGTTCTTTACCAAGTTGGATTTGCGCAGTGGCTACCACCAGATCCAAATTGAAGAAAGTGATGTGTGGAAGACGGCCTTCAAGACCAAGCAAGGTCTATTTGAGTGGTTGGTAATGCCCTTTGGGCTTTGCAATGCACCTGCAACCTTCATGTGGGTAATGAATGATGTTTTCCAGCCATTCTTAGATGATTTTGTCATTGTATACTTAGATGATATCTTGGTCTTTAGCAAAACTTGGGAAGCACATGTGGGGCATGTAAAGCAAGTATTAGATACTTTGAAAAAGGAGAAATTGTATGTAAAATTTTCAAAGTGTGAATTTGGAAAAACTTCATTAGTTTACTTGGGTCATATTGTAGGAGGTGGAAATTTAAAAATTGATCCTTCAAAAGTTGATGTAATTGTCAATTGGCCTAAGCCTACTAACGTTACTGAAGTGAGAAGCTTTTTAGGAGCTATTCAATATTGGAGAAGGTTCATCCAAAACTTCTCATACATAGCATCCCCTTTGCATGCCTTAACAAGTGTGAAGAAAGCCTTCCAGTGGGGAGGTAAGCAGCATAAAGCCTACGACACATTGAAGGGAAAGATCAACACCACCCCAGTCCTAGCCTTGCCCGATTTGCAGCAGCCATTTGAGATAGAGACAGATGCCAGTGGATATGCCATGGGGGAAGTATTGATGCAGCACCGCAAGCCTATTTTCTACCATTCAGAGACTTTTACTCAAGCAGTGATCAACTACCCCACCTATGACAAAGAGTTGTATGCTTTGGTTCAGAGTGTCAAGAAGTGGAAACACTACTTGATGGGTAAGGAGACGATCATCCATACCGATCATCAGCCCTTGTAGTATCTCCAGTCCCAGACTAAGCTCCAACAAGCTCGTCATTTCAGGTGGATGGGATTCCTTCAACAATTCCATCTAGTGATCAAGTACAAGAAGGGTGCTAGTAACAAAGTGGCAGATATGCTCTCTAGACCTCCTATTGTTGCATATATTGTTTTGAAAAATGCGTCTTTGTCCCATGAAATTTATATTAAGCAGTATGCTACTGATGATGATTTCAAGGATATTTATGAGAAGCTAACCAATGGCACACAGGTGGAAGACTACTATTTGCAAGGAAATTTCCTCTATCAATTGGGCAAGCTATGTGTTCCTATCAGTGAAAGAGTCCATGTAATATGAGAAGCTCATACTTCTCTTGTATCAGGGCATTTTGGGGTAGGTAAGACTTTGGCTCACTTGCAAAGACTCGTGTACTGGCCTCGCATGAAAGACATTGTAACAAAATATGTAAAGGGGTGTGTGATGTGCTCTACTTGTAAGCCCACTAATAGAAAATTGGGGCTATACTCACCACTTCCTGTTCCTTCCCATCCTTGGGAAAGCATTTCCATGGATTTTGTGGGGGGTTTGCCTATGTCTAGGAGGGGTCATGACTACTTGTATGTGGTTGTGGATAGGTTTAGCAAGATGTGTGTTCTTATGCCATGTAAAAAGCAGGTCACTGCAGAGCAGGCTGCTTCTCTCTTCTTTCAGCATGTATGGGTTCACTTTGGACTTCCTATGTCCATTATCTCGGATCGCGACTCCCAATTTCTTGGAGAGTTTTGGACAAAGTTATGGTGTATGATGGACACCAAGCTGAAGAGGAGCACTGCTTTCCATCCACAGACCGACGGACAGACAGAGGTAGTCAATAGGATAGTTGTCCATTTGCTTCAAGGCTATTGCAACAAGCATCCTAAGTTATGGGATGAACAGATCCCGTATGTGCAGCATGCCTACAACAGGGCTATGCATTCTTCCACTCAGAGCTCACCATTTGAGACATGCTTTGGGTACTTACCAAAGACTCCATTGGACTTGACTTATGGGAGAGAGGTTGGTTCAAGCACTTCCAGGGATGAAGACAAAGCCCGTAGGTTCATTCAGAGAGTTCAACAGGTACATCAAGCAGTGCAAGAGCAGTTGGAGAAGAGTCAAGCCCAGTACAAGGCTCGCCATGACAAGCATAGAGTTGATCATCAGTTTCAGGTGGGAGATCAAGTGTGGCTTCACATAAGCAAGGAGAGGATGAGCGGAGAAGGCAAGAAGCTCAAGCCCATCAGATATCGTCCCTTCACCATCTTGGAGAAGATTGGGACGAATGCCTTTCGCTTAGAGCTACCGCCATACATGCAGATCTACTCAGTGGTGAATGTGGAGAACTTGAAACTCTATGAGCCTCCCATGATCATGGATAAAAGGGAGAATGTCTCATTGCCATCAGTTGATAAATTTGCTCTTGAGTACAGGGATGAGCTAAAGGAAGATGTCATCTTGGACAGAAGGACAAGGACTTCTCACAGAGGTGATGTTGATTATCTTCGAGTGGGCATTAGAGGCACTCATCCAAGCAAAGCCAAGTGGATTGAGAAGGAGAAAGTGAGGGAGCAATTTCCTCACCTATCTGTTGATTAGTAAAGGCTTTTGGAGGCCAAAAGCTTCTCAGTGGGGAGGAATGATCCAGGAGGATCCAAGAAGGCAAAATTTTTGAAGTCCTCCTATCTCAGCAAAACTAGCGTCAGATCAAAGGGCTGGTCGAGACGATTCCAATGGGGTTCATTTCACCTCAAACGGACTCCGTATGAGAAAGTTATAGCATTTTGTTGTATTGATGAAACAAGCAAATTTGGCAAAATGGGGGTGCCACGTGGCACCACTGGCAGGGTGACACGTGGCATCCATACAGTATGGACGGATGTCGTGTTAGTTGTATGGATAGGCATGTGGCAGTACGATCCAATCCGGATGTGACACATGTCATGTACGGACGATGAAGTGGCAATCCAGTCAGCAGTACGGACCAATCCGAATGCGACACGTGTCAGTACGGAGGTGACTGCACAACTTAGTTGGCAGTACGATAGATGATTTGGTAGCTGACTGGGCGTTGAGGTGGACCAATCCAAAACTACCATGTGGTAGCACCAGATTGGCCAATATTCATTGAAGTTACCAAAATGTTGCTGCTCCGCTGGTTTCGAACTCCTGACCTCCATACCCTGTCGCCGCGCCTTTACCAACTGCGCTGGTAGTGTTCTTTGTATGATGTATGGAAATAATATTATTTAAAGTGGCATTTCGAGCCCCAAAGGAGCCGGGGCTTAGCCCTGACCTTGGTTCTTCCTCCAGCGTGACCAGAAGCTTCTCCCAGCACGGGAGCCCGCGCTCTATTTCAGCACATGTCGAATTATAAACTATATAAAATGGGTTATAAGTGGGTCTAAAAACAAGTTACGTTATAACAAATTTGTTTAAAAAAAAAACCATATTGTGGGTTCAATGAACCATGTGGTTTTGGGGGAAAAGAATTTTATTGTAATATTCTAAAAATATAAAATGTGGTTGGCATAGTTGTAACTATGTCAACTACATAATTTAAGAAGAGCCTAACCAAGTGTGGGGAGTTGGAACCATATGCCTTCTTGGGAAAAATTTGTTGTAACTAAAGAATCATGAGGAGAATGTGGAGTGGGGCAAGCCAAGCCTATATAAACCCACTTAATTTCCATTTACAGGGCATGCTTTGGAGTGGAGACTTTGTATCTGAAGGAGAGAAGGGAGATTGCGTAGCTCTGCAGGAGGAAGGTACGAGTGTTTATACTCGTTTTACACTGTCTTCGGGCTTCGGAGTTGCTGGAAGCAGTCTTGTTGTGTTTTGGGCAGTGGTTCTCTTCCTGACCATTGTCGCCAAGGTATCATTGTATCATTGCCATGTATTTTGCCTTCATGCTGAGATTATAGATCGACCCTCCTATTGAGAAGCAAGCCTGGAGACGTAGTCCATCCTAGACGAACTCCGTTATCAACTTGTTGTCTTTATGTGCGTATTGTCTATGCTATTTGGTTCTCTTCTTATGGATTTGTGAGCTTCATTCATGCTCTTTATGCAATTCATGTTAACGTCATAAAGTAGCAAAGATCTTGTTTTCGGATCAAGGATCCTTGTGAATATGCATATGGAAATAGTGAAATTCATTTGTTTTTTGAGTTAATTGGGGTTTTGGTTTCCATTGGGCATGGGAATTTTGGGTATGAATTTTGGTAAATAATCAAAATTATTTAATTTTTATGATTAAATTGGGGAATTGGTTTCAATTGGCCAATTGCATTGGGGTTCTTCTTTCCATTGGATTATGTTTACAATCAGAAACCCTTGGAAGATCAAATTTTAATTATTTAATTTATCACAAACCCTTCCATTGGATTATGTTTACAATCACAAGAGTACTTCTAGAAATGTAGGCCTTGATACAACTATGAACATTTAGTCCAACTATTCACTATAGCGAACTCAACATACCAACTATTATTACTCATTTACAAAATTCCCCTTTATCTCAAGCATTAAGTTTAAAAGATTTACTAACTTGTTAAATAACAAGGAAACAACTTAAAATTACTTTAAATACCGTTGATCATGGCGACTAAAGGTTTGAATTTGACTTTCCACCCTACCTTAGGCTCTCTGTCTGGCTTAGTTTCGAGAGGCCACAGCTGAGATGGACATGAATCTACTAAGAGGGAAGAGAAAAAAAGAATAATTTACTCTAGTTTATTTCGTTAGCCAAACATTAAGCTATTACCACAACTGGTCTATAAAGTTTGACCTTCCTCAACCAAAATCAGCCTCTTAATCAATGAGTTTGATTCTAACTTATGAATATTATTTTTATTAGTATTATTACAATAAAACTTTCCTATCACCTTGTTGGTAATAAGTTTATGTTAAACTCAAATCTCAACTTATCCTCTAAACCTTCATAGCCACAAGAGTGTGGCAATCAACTCACCATATTCAAAGACTCATTAATTAATTAATATATCGTGATCCCATAAAAGTTTCTATAATCTTAAAATTAATGTATGGTATATGGTATGGATCTTAGGTTCTATACGCTCACGTTACATAAGTAACTCTTAAGAGTTGAATTGTACTAGCCAAAGGTAAAAGTTAAATGTGTACTTATTCCATAGTCACTTTTATTACTCTAGTTTCATCCATGGATATGATAATCCAACTTTTAAAATAACAAATTTAAAACAACAAAGTTGAAACACTTGGGTTCAAGCCGGCCTTTAAAGTTCAAGAATTTGAAATACATTTGTTACAGACAAAAATGTTATGGGAATCAACTCTCCATCATTACCATGATCGTCGCAACCCTTAATGACCCTAACCAAATGATATAAAAAAGAGTGGACAAAAACCGAGAAGAAAACCTGGTTATCATAAAATATCAGATTTATGGGTAACTTGTCGATATGTGAAAAACCTATAACTGAAGCAACTTTACTTGTAGATGTTCACCTATCTAGGTTTGCTTCAGGCTCAACCTTTTCTACGACCATCCTTAACAAACACGTACGTTCAAGCCATCTAACAGACTAACAACAAAGTCAATGGTTGACTTCGTTGTTGGTCCGTTAAATAGCTTGAACGTACATATTTTTTAAGCTTTGGTCTTTTCTACAGAAAATTTCCCTCTATCTTTTATTTTTTCTTTTTAACCTTCAACTGATCCCATCCTTGTAACTTGTAACGAACACCACTTCGTTGAGTTTTCCGCCTTCTTTTATAAAAAGAACCACCACTCTTGGTTTACTATAATAGTTTGTTTGTTTCGAAGTGATCTCTTAGTTCAAGTGTTAATAAAGGTTCAATATAAATCTCTTTTTAATTTAAAACCTATAAATATGTTCTACCTTAAAACTTCCCATTTATATTTTAGTTGTTACCAACCTCTCCAAAATTTACCACAACAACCTTTATTTTTTATACTTTAATATATATATATACACACGCATATGAAGTATATAAGAGAAAAGAGTAAATAATTTATACTTATATATATATATATATATATATATATATCACATATTTATATTATGGTGTGTGCGTTGTGGACCATTTGAGTAAATTTGAGTAAATTTATATGTTCTTTTCTTAGTCATATAAAAATTTGAATTGTTCTTATGATCATAGGAACTTAATCTTGTTAGAATTAATAATAATAATAGTGTTAATATTGAGCTTACAATGGCTTGACTTTTATCTAGATCCATAATCATAACTACATTAGTAGATCATAGATACTTAAAGATGACACTATAAGTAATCAAGTGAACGTTAACTGTTTATTTTCATCAAGTGTCTGTGGCACCACGATGACACTTGTGACTTCTCAGTCATTTAACTCTCTCCTTAGTGTATTTGTGCCCCTATCACGCAGTAGAATCAATCCTTTAGTCTCATAACTCTACCAATACAATTCACAACTTAGGAAAATAAATTACAATACTTACAGTTCTTTACTGACCTTGTGCTTCTCGCCGAAAGGTTGCATATTATACATTCATTATTGTAGAAGAATCGAAGTAGTGAAGGGGATGTTACATTTTTTGTCTACGTATTGTTGTAATGTGAGGCGAGATTAAAATAATAAGCTAGAGAGACACCGATATATAGTGATCCAAAGAAAGATTTGTTCCTTGAGCATATGATTATTGTCTAAGATCGATCAACTTTCAATTGGAGGCATGTGAGAAGATTAAGAAAATCCAAAAGATGCACACCATGTTCTATTTAGTTTGCATGAATAACATGAATTAGATTATAATTAGAAGATTCACCTCTAGTTCCGAATGTTGTTATTGACGTTAGTGCATATCAGTGTCAAGAGAAGAGAGACAACGATAATTTGTGTGCAACTTGTTAATTTTTATTGAATGTGAAGAATGTGAAAAATTTAAAGTATTGCATATTTTTATTATTATTCCTATTTGTAAAATTTAGTGTGAAGAAAACAAATGAATAACGAATCCATAAAGCAGAGTAACTTAACTTAAACCGACGTGCGCAAAAGCCCTTCCTTGCCACTAGATGGCCACTGGTTTTGTTTTGTCTATAGTATGTTATAAGTTGGAGGGTCTTGTGAAGACAAGCACATTAATTACAAGTTATCCTTGTATTTTTATGTGTTTGAGTATAGGTCAAGTTGTATGATTGACTTTTGACTACTTTTCTGACGAATGAAGGGTGTCCCCAGATATGTTGGTAGAGTGAAGTATGCCAATAGTGTTATTCATTACAAGTGCGTCAATGATGGTTAGAAGAAATTGTATCTTAAATGGATCAAAGTGGTAAGCTCGAAGTCGATGGTTAAGAAAAAGTGTAGTTCGTTAGATTTTAGAGTGGATCAAGATGATAATGAAGACCAGACTAGACAAAGATGAGAGTCCAAAAATTATGTGTATTATTATTTGTAATGTAAACATTAAAGGGGGGTGTAATGTCCCGATTTTGGTGACATATGGATCATTGTATTATCCATTCAATCCCTATGGTTTTAGGAGAAAATTTCATTAAATGTTGGGATGAATTTTGGACAAGGCATTATTTAGCTAGGAAATTTAAAAACTATAATGTTGAAATGATTCATAGATATTTTTATTTTTATAAATAAATTAATGTTTGGATAAGTATTGATGATTATGTGGCCAACAGGGTACATATGAGATAATAATTTGACCATAAGGATATTGACAAAGAAATAATTTAGGAGAAAGAATCCAAAAGCAATGAAAAAGAAGGAAACTAGATGAAGCAAGGAAAAGATGGCAAAAGGTAGAAAACAAAAAAAGAAAAAAAAAACATAAAAGTAGTGGAAAAGAAGAACAAAGTTTTAAAAATAAGAAAAGCATATTGAAAGAATAAAAGCAATGAATAAAGAATTAAAAGCAGGAAAAACAGGATAAAGCAATAAATCAAAATAAGGGCGTAGGTAAAGAAAAAAGCAAAAAAGAAAATCTTTGGAAAGCAGCAAGTCCAAATCTTGGTCATGAAGGTGCATCGAACCAAGTAGCTTGCACAAGAATTCATTCATCCTATAAAAACAAGTAATTTTTCCCTACTCACATCTTTTGGTTGTTTTATTTTTTTTTGGGAGTGCTTTGAACCTTCAATTTGACAGGAGATGTGCCCCTGCTGCTTCTTCAACTAGAGAGAGGGATGATGGAATCCAACCATTATCATTGTGTTTATTGTAGGTCCTCAAGTTCAATCAAGTTTATTTTATATTCGGAAAGGAGAATAGATAATTCTCCAGTTCGAATTCTATATTTTTTCCACTTTCTTTTACTTTCTCTAAGTTTCATGAAAGATGTCAAATCCCTAATGTTTGTACGAATCCTTCTGGATCCCATTCAATGTCTATGTAATTATTTGAAGATATATTAGTATTTTAAAAACTAGGAAGCCTGCGTATTCAGTGTTGTCATTCTCGACGCACGTTTCAGACTCTTTAGTTGAGTCCATCTTCAGGAGAAATGATGTTTCTCATTGGAACATAGAGCTGTGTTTTCCTTATAAATAGTGGATGAGAGATAACATTTATGTTTATCATGTCGGCTCAGATTTCCTTTTAGTTTTTTAGTTTTTTAGTTTTAATTGCATAATTAATTAATTAATTTTGTTTTTTTTTAAATTTTAATTGCATAATTAATTAATTAATTTTACTGTTTTTTTAATTAATTAACTAATTTCTCTTTTGTATTACAGGTTTCCAGGTTTCGCTTAGTATGAGTCCATCGTCCCTGTTGAAATTCTTCTCATGTTTTTCTATTTTGATTGCTTCTCGGGCACGTCTTCTGTTATAATTTTCTTCAATCGCAATGACCTTTGCGTCCTCTATGCAGATGTGATGGTTGGTCTTCTGAGAATGTTCGGCAATTGTTGATTTTTTTATTCTTTCATGTCTTATGTTGGCACAGTGCTCTTTAATTCTGATATTTATTGCTAGACCCGTTTCCCCGATGTATATTTCATCGCACGACCATGGAATTGCGTATATGTCTTTTTTTAGTTTAGGGTCGATGGGATCCTTTGATTTATCAAGCAGGTTTCTCAAGGAGTTTGGGGAAGAGAAGGAAATTTTGATTTGATTTCGTTTGAGGACTTTGGCTATTTTATCAGTCGTCCCTTGTATGTAAGGGAGGAATGCTTTTCTTCTTTGATCTTTACGGTTCTTGATCCTAGGTTTCTGTGCTTTCTTGAAAGCTCTTTTATGTCTTTTAGCTTACACCCATTCTCCTGCAATACCCTTGAGAGATGTGCTAACTCCTCCTTGAGATTCTTTGTGTCCGAAATTCTTACTACTCTTGTGGCAAGAGTGTTAAGGATTCCAACCTTTTGTGACGGGTGATGATGAGATTCAGCGTGCAAATACCTATCAGTATGGGTTTTCTTGCGGTACACTTGGTTTGAAAGAGAGCCATCTGTCTTTTTTGTGAGCAAGACATCGAGGAAGGGAAGCCTATTGTTTTCTTGAATCTCCATGGTGAACTTTATGTGATCTGAATGATTATTTAGGTGTGTCAGGAACATGTCTAGACTTTCTCTTCCATATGGCCAAATAATATTGGTATCATCCACGTATCTTTTCCAGTCCCTTGGTTTTAGGGTGGAGGAGTCAATAGATTTTTTCTCAAGATAATCCATATATAGATTTGCTACTATCGGAGAGAGTGGAGATCCCATGGTGACACCATCAACTTGCTCATATATTTTTCCTTGAAATGAAAAATAGGTTGACTTCAGATAGATCTCCACTAGTTTAGCTATTTCATCACTTGTGATTTCTCTTAAAACCCTAATAGCATCTTCGAATGGCACCTTAGTATAAAGAGATACCACATCGAAACTCACCAATATGTCATTTTCCTCCAATTTGTGGTCTTTGATACTGTTGACGAAATGTGAAGAATCTTTTATAAATGAGAATGTGTGGCCCACCAATGGTTTTAGGGTTTTTGCTAGAAATTTTGCAAGTTGGTATGTTGCTGACCCGATGGTGTTTACAATGGGTCTTAAAGGAAAACCCTCTTTGTGTATTTTAGGTATGCCATAAATCCTAGGGATGATAGTGTTCTTGGCGTGAGCTTCCTTTTCAGGTCTTCATCAAGTGTGGAGTCATCAATGGCTTTCTTAAACTCTTTTATAATTTTGGCGCTTGGGTCTTTTTTCAGCTTTCTGTAGCTACCTCCCTTCGTCAAATGTTCTTCCATTTTGGAAATATAAACATGAGTGTCCATCACTACCATCGCGTTCCCTTTATCCGCCTTCATAATCATTATTTTATTGGTTGTTTTCAAATTCTTTAGGGTTGCGGCTTCATTCTTGCTTATGTTGTGTTTTGGAGGCATTGCTCTTCTCAGTATGACAGTGCAATCATGTCTTATCTCATCCGCTTCATTCTCCGGCAGTGTTGTGAATGCATCTTCAATAGCACATATTATCTCCTCCAATGGAATTTTCCTGGGTGCTAATGCAAAGTTGAGACCCTTCGCTAGGATACTACGTTCATCATCACTTAGCTTTTTGCTAGATAAATTGACCACGTTGAATCTCATCATTATTGATAGGTATTTGCACGCTGAATCTCAACATCACCCGTCACAAAAGGTTGGCATCCTTAACACTCTTGCCACAAGAGTAGTAAGAATTTCGGACACAGAGCCTCTCAAGGAGGAGTTAGCACATCTCTCAAGGGTATTGCAGGAGAATGGGTATAAGCTAAAAGACATAAAAAGAGCTTTCGAGAAAGCACAGAAACCTAGGATCAAGAATCGGGAAGATCAAAGAAGAAAAGCATTCCTCCCTTACATACAAGGGACAACCGATAAAATAGCCAAAGTCCTCAAACGAAATCAAATCAAAACTGCCTTCTCCCCACCAAACTCCTTGAGAAACCTTCTTGATAAATCAAAGGATCCCATCGACCCTAAACTAAGAAAAGGAATATATGCAATTCCATGCTCGTGCGGTGAAATATACATGGGGGAAACAGGTCGAGCAATAAATATCAAAATTAAAGAGCATTGTGCTGACATAAGACATGAAAGAATAAAAAATCAGCAATTGCTGAACATTCTCAGAAGACCAACCATCACATCTGCATAGAGGACGCAAAGGTCATTGCGATTGAAGAAAATTATAACAGACGACGCGTCCGAGAAGCAATTGAAATAGAAAAGCATGAGAAGAATTTCAACAGGGACGATGGACTTATACTAAGCAAAACCTAGAAACCTGTAATACAAAAAAGAAATTAGTTAATTAATTAAAAAAACAGTAAAATTAATTAATTAATTATGCAATTAAAATTATTAAACTAAAAAACTAAAAGGAAATCTGAGCCAACATGATAAACATAAATGTTATCTCTCATCCACTATTTATAAGGAAAACACAGCTCTATATTCCAGTGAGAAACATCCCTTCTCCTGAAGATGGAATCAGCTAAAGAGTCTGAAACGTGCGTCGAGAATGACAACATTGAATACGCATGCTTCCTAGTTTTTAAAACAAATTCTTCCTATGAAAGTTTAAATGAAAGATATATTAGCAGTTCTAAAATCAATAAAACGCATAAGTCTGAATTTCCTACAAGTTTTTCATACCTTCTATAGAATTCCACTAATTTTAGCTAGTTTTCAGTAATTTATCAAAATCTCAACTTCCATTTAATCAAATTCAATTTTTTTGGTTTCTAAATCTTGTTAAGACAGTAATGAATACATTACATGCCTTACTTTGTAAATTCAATGGTCCCTAAGGTTGTTTGGGAAGCCCTAAATAGAGACTAGTTGAGTTGTCCCAGAATTGTCTTAGTCAATTGTGATCCCCAAACTCTACCAATTCGAACCTAAACTGTTATAAACCTGAAAATAATAAATTTACTAAGTATTTGAATGGTTTTGGGTCCATTTCCATAATTGGTGAAATTCTTGCGTTTAACCAATCCATGTCTTTCTATAGTTTTTCCCCCTATTCTCGCCCTCAGGAAGTGTCAAGTTAAGCCAATGCCAAGGATATAGTTTACATATGCTAGTGTACCAAGGTAAAATTGGGGTAGACTTGAAAATTAGCTGATTTGTAAAGATAAATAGTCCCATTACATTGTGCAAATGATACTTGAGCTAGTGCATCCCCTATTTCCATCATTACATGAGGGTTTTGATTTGGTGTGACTAGATTCCGATTTGCATATTCTTGCATGATTTTAAGCCTCTAATATATTTGTTTCATAACTCTAATTGAATTTTATGGATCCATTCCCTTAGTTTGTGTGAATTTGGAAAGGTCCCACTGTGTTTGAAATTGATTAAGTCAACCCTTGTTTTTCAACTCTAGCACCTAGTTCCCAAAATTTTTATTTAGATATTTGTGTTTGAGTTAATATATACATAAATATGGTTAGGGATATTATAGTGGTATCTAATCACTTTCCTCTACTCCTGTGGAATGTAATCCCTCTATTAAAGAAATATTGTAGATCACATCTGAAGTTGTAGCTATGAGGCTTGTACCAGTAGTTGAAGATGTTGACTTTGAGCAATTTGTAGAAGAAGAAATACTCTATGTTGATGGGGGCCTACCAAGAGTTGAAAATGATTACTTCTATAATTAATCATATAGATAAGAAATAATTTATAATATTCCAATGGTTAATAAATACTTGGAAAAGGTGATAGAATTAGGTGAAAGCATGCCCCGATGCTACTAGGAGTATCTAGCATTGAGTAAGGATATTTGTGCAGCAATGAATTTCAAGGATCATGTCTATATCATGTATGGATTTTGGAATCAAAATGTTGATGAATAGTTTTTCAAGAGAAACAAACCATCCATAGAGGAACCAAGTTGTTCCACCTCTCTGAGTAAAGACGAAGAAGATGGAACCAAAGATGAAGATTCATCAAATCTAGTTGCATCTTCAAGAATTATGAGATTATTTGGTTTCTCTTCAAGCAAAGATTCCAAAAATTTTGATTTGAGCACAACTCAATATGGAGAATTCTCAATTTTATTGGAGGAGAATGGAAAAGAAGCATAGATCCATGAGGTGGAGTCACTACCAAGTGACTACATGAGAGGAGAAAGTTGTGTAGAAGAAGATGAAGAGGCACCATTGCACAACTGAAGACCTAGAATCCCATCATAAGGTTTCTACCACTATGGGAGGTTAATTCACTACTAGCTTCTTTGTGGGTGATTTTCGTATCACTGCTAAGGAGATTGGTTCAATTGATTATGGTGAGATAGCTTTTGGATCAGATCCAAAAGAAGAATATAAATCAGATTTAGAGTCACCACTTGAGCTTCATAATGAAGTATAAGACAAGCCCAAACCACTTGGGTGTGAACCAGAGAGTTTGGAGGAAGAGAGAGACACCATAGTTCCCCCACATGACGATGAAACACCAAGGTATGATGTAATTTCTGATTTTTACATAGATCACATTTCATTGTAACCATTAGAGTTACCCTCCACTTCATACCATGGAAGTGATTTTGTAAAAGATTATAATGTTGACCTGTATGTTGAGAACAATATATATGTTGTGGATCCATGCCAATAGCAAGATGATCTTACGTGTCAACTATTGGAAGGATAAAATTTTGGTGGAGGATATTCTTTGTGAGCCACATCATTTGAGTGGATCACTTAAGGAGGACCGAGAGAAGCTTATGGAAACCACGATGAACTTTGTTGACACTAATGCCTTGGTGACAAGATGTTTTTGGAAAGCTTCTGGAGGAGAATTGGAAGCAGAACCCTTTTTGGAAGAGTTCATAGCACTCAAAGAAGTAGTGATCAATATGAAGGAGAGTTACATGAACTTACTTTTAGATAGAGAACATATCCTCATGGTGTCTGAAATGTACCATTGTGCACTCAAGAAGGAAGAAGAAGAGTCTAAAAGGATACATAATGAATAGGAGGCTACATTTGATTATTTGAAGAGCACCCATTTAAGCTCTTCAAGAGTAAAGGTTGAATATTGATTAAATTCAAAAGGAGTTGAAAGTATCACACCCGCCATCCTACAGGGAATATGATCATGTGAACATGGTATGGGATGTAAGTTTTAAACATGTGTGTAGAATAAAAGCATACTGATTCTTTTAAGAAAAATAGAGATTACACCATTGCATTCACACATAAACATTGAGATTTACCCTAGAAACCATTAACCGAGAAAACCAACAAACCTTGGAGCCCCAGCTCCTATTTTCTCATTATCATTACGAATCCTCACAGTAAAAAATATAGGTATTCAGCAGCATCCAATACCCTAATCCGTTAACCCAGATTAGAAAATATCCTCTAATCCCTTAACCGGGATTAAGTTACATATTTTAGAAAATTCCCCTCAGACGCAGTGTTGACATGCACATCTCCCCTCCACACGCACATGCAAAGAATATAACATATACCCAACATGGGATAATTTGGATGTGATGGAGAAACCTCATGTGGAGGATAAACATGAGGAAGATGCATATTTGCAAGTGCTTGTGAACAACCATGATGAAAAATATTTTGGCCAAGTACTTGTTGGGTTTGAGAATAAGGATGAAGAGTTCTTAGATATGGGAAAGGTATTTGATGACATGCCAATTGAATCGACAAGAAAAGGTGATTATATATTCATGGATTGGGTAGATAAATATATCACTAAAATGGAGGACCAAGATTGCACAAGTCTTGTTCACATGTGTAAAGAATTGCTTGACATGCGTCTGTTAAAAGAAAGAATTCATGAGTTTCTTGTATGGAAAGACTCTTTCATTTGAAGAAGGAAGATGATCACATTCCATATGGATCAACAAAGAAATATGTTCATTCACTGATTGATTGGGTGGATAGAGGAACCATTGAGTTGGATACTTGGGAAGGTAAATGTTCTTATCGTGTTTGCAATGGAATTTTTGTTATAACTAACATTGCCTTAACATGTGAGTAGAAACAAAGATACATTTTGCAGCCATTAGATACCTCCCATGCACATGCACATGAATATTGGGGGTGCCACCACATGGAAGATTTCAAATCACCATGTAAGAGAAATTAAGCTTGAACTCATGGCATGTTGAAAACAATAGTGCATGCAAGAAGAAAATTGGCCCAAGGTGAGATCCAAAAATTGTTGGATCTAATGACAATGATGTTCGATGAAATGTTTCATAAACCATGGTATTTTGAGATTTGATAGAGAGAAAAAGTGGTCTTGAAGGAATGTTAGAGTGGAAGAATGCAACATATTCAGTGGAATCCAGGAGGGCGAGCTAGCCTTCATTTCCATAATTTCATCCATTAGGAGAAATGATTTGATTTCCTACATGGAAAATCATTTGATGGATGGAATAAATACTCTCCTGCTTGGTGGGTTGATAGTTTTCATGAGTCTTTTGGTGGAAACACTAAGTAGTTTAGAGGACGGACTAGAAAAAACTTCCTCAATATGAGATTCATTTGGGACCTTGGGATCATCTTTCTCAACTATTTTAGTTGGAGGATTCATGTAGCAGTATGTGGGACGTAGACACCTCTCAAGAGGAAATATATGCATAAGGTTAAGTCTTCTCCCAAAATTTAAATCCATTTCGGCCAACACCATCTGATTCTATTGAAAGAAAATGTTTTGCAAGAAACATCTCCATGTTTCCATTATGACCATTCTGTATTTTTATGCATGAGAATTGGCTTGGTTACCGTACCTATGGCATCACCATATTACATGAGAATATCATATATCAAGCACTTTGGTAAGATTTTGTTGATTCTCTTTGATTACATTTTTTTTATGGTAGGATGTTGAGAGAAGTGCACCTTTGGTTTGAAAGCTATGTCATGAATTTGGGTAGATCAATCATTGTATATCAATTTGTTGAACATGAAGTTGGAAGGATAGAGATATTGCATTTTGGTCCTATGATTGAGCATGGTAAGGATGGTGCACCATGTAGATATTCATTTTAATTCATAACATATATGGCTTCCCAAGGAGGTAAAGAAGTATCCTATGGGGATGAGGAATCTGGGAGAGTTTTCAAAGGAATGTAAGTTTACCATTGCATTATTATTCCCATCCTAAGTGTTTCAAGAAGAGGTTGGCCATTATGCATGTTTTGTACAAGTTCAATCAAAACCTTGGTACACAATTAGCCATGGATTATTTTGAAAGAAATACCATTAATGAGTTGATGGTGAAGTATTTTAAATGAAATATTTACAAAGGAGTCATCTATGAAGGATATGAAGTTAAAATGGTGTATGCAACAACTTGCAAATGTTTGCGGAAAAGTGTCCAAATGTTCCATCATTCATATTTTCCCTTGCTTGAGGACAAGCAAGTTTTGGGAGGGAATGATTATAATGTCCCCATTTTGGTGACATATGGATCATCCTATTAGCCATTCAATACATATTGTTTTAGGAGAAAATTTCATCAAATATTGGGATAAATTTTGGACAAGGCATTATTTATATAGGAAATTTAATAACTATAATGTTGAAATAGTTCTAGTTATTTTTATTTTTATAAATAAATTAATGTTTGGATAAGTATTGATGATTATGTGTCTAGGAGGCCTCATAAGAGATAATACTTTGACCATAAGAATATTGACAAGAAAGGAAGTTAGGAGAAAGAATACAAAAGCAATGAAAACGAATGAAACTAGATAAAGCAAGGAAAAGTTGGCAGAAGGAAGTAGAGCAAAAAAATAAGTCCAAAGAAGAACACAAGTGGAAAATCATAATAAAGTCATAGAACAAGGAAAGGAGGATGAAATAAGAAAATAAATGAATAAATAAATAAAATCAAGAAAAGAAGGATAAAGTAGTAAAGCATCAAAGCAGGATAAGGCAGGTAAAGTTGAAAGCAAAAAATGAAATCTTTGGAAAACAGCAAGTCCAAAACTTGCTCATGAAGGTGCATTGAACCAAGTAGCTTGCACAAGAATTCATTCACACTATAAATACAAGTAATTTTCTCCCTAATAACATATTTTGGTTGTTTTATTTTTGGTTCTGCAGTTCTCTAAGCCTTCAATTCGACTCGACAGATGTGCCCCTAGTCACAACTAGGAGATGTGTCATTGGTATTGCTTTAGATAGTTGAATATTCATATAGAGAGAGGGATTATGGAATACATCCAATATAATTTTTCTTATTGCATGCCCTATAGTTCTTCCAATTTCTTCCACTTTCTCTAGTTCTATGAAAGATGTCAAGTCCCTAATGTTTCTAAGAAACCTATTGGATCACATTTAATTTATATGTAATTATATGAATGTATATTATTAGTTATGAACTCAATAAAATGCAAAAGTATGAATTTACTACAAGCATTTCATACCTTCTCTAGAATTACACCAATTTTAGCTAGTTTTAAATAATTTATCAAAATATCAACTTCCAATTAATCAAATTAAGTTATATTGGTTCTTAAATATTTTTAAGACTCTAATTAACACATTCCATGCATTAATTTGTAAATTAAATGGTCCCTAAAGTTGTTTTGGAATCCTTGAATCGAGAATAGTTGAGTTATTCCGGAATTGTCTTAGTCAATTTTGATCCCCAAAATATACCAATACAAAAATAATTTTTTATAAACAAGAAAATAATATATCTAATAAGTATTTTAAGGGTTTTGGATCTAGTGCCAGTGTTGGTTAAATTCTTTTGTTCAACCAGACCATGACTTTCCATAGTTTTCCCTCCTAGTCTCTCCCTCGGGAAGTGTCAAGGATCTAGTTTTCATATGCTAGTGTACCCAAGTAGCCTTGGAGAAGACTTAAGAAGTAGCTTATTTCAAAACATAAATGGTCTCAATACGTTGTGCAAATGATAATTGAGCTAGTGCAACCCCTATTGCCATCATTACACAAGGGTTTTGATTTGGTGTGCCTAGATTACGATTTTCCTATCCTTGCATGCTTCTAAGACTTTAATATATTTGTTGCATGATTGTAATCGAATTTTGAAAAGCCATTCCATGATCTTGTGTGAATTTGGAAAGGTACCACTATGTTTGGAATTGATTTAATCAATCATGTAGTTTTTCAACTCTAACACCTAGTTCCCAATTTTCTGATTAAATATTTGTGTTTCAGTTAATATCTCCATAAATCTAATAGGGGATATTACAGGAGGGATTAGAGTCAATGTGTATCATGTTCTAGATAGGGTTCTAGATAATATTGAGTGGTTGATGTAGATAAATATGTAATAAATAATGTGTTGACTACATTATGGAGAAGTGTCTATAAGAAACACTTACAACATTAATTGTGTGTCTAGATCAATGACTGAGAGCTATTGATCAATGTATAAATATGTGTTCTTGTATTTAAATGGAAAAAAATTAAGTTTGTGTGTGTAATCTAGTTTACCAATAAATACAACATTGTAATCCCCCACGCTCAACTTTATTTTGAACTCGCTCTATTCAATGTATTCATATGGTTGTTGGTGGGGCATGAGAAACTAAAATGTTGATCAAATTCACAGGTGTTTGAAAGATTTAAAGTATCAAGTTAATTGCATTTGTCCATATATATCTATATTTGGATTCTAGAATTTGATTTTTTTTGAAGGATATACTAATGCTCTAGTTTGATTCCAGTTAAATCTATAGATTTTTGTTTTTGCACACAACGTGAGAATTTATTGATGGGAACATAAATAGACATCAAAAGTATGTTCTAGGGAAATTTATTGACCAATTATCAATTCATAAGTGTGTTAAGAAGTGAGCTATTCATAATGAAGGGATGTTTTCGACTTCTTTAGTCCACACCCCCTTGCTCTAAAAAAATGGCTTTATTTAATCTCTTAACTAAAGTGTTGGTTGTCCCTTTACTCTAAGAAAATGGGTTGGTTGCATCTTTTGGACAAAGGTTTGGTTTCATATCTTGAGTAACGAAGCATGGGAATAGATCAGAATGGACTACTTGTAACTCTTGGACAATGAAACGGCTTGGAAATGGAGTTCTTAGGAAATTCTCTAGTTATATGAGATTGTAAAAGTGGCCATCCAATAACCAAAGTATACACACATGGAAAACATGTGAAAAACCACATACAAACATCTGTTAGAAAGATGATGTGTAACAACCTCAACGTGCCCAAAGGTGGACAATTTGAAATGAGTGCAAGTTCATAGTATGAAGACAACTTTCATAAAAATAAAATGTATTTAATTAAAGTAAATCATGAGATAAAATTAATGCATCATTGAATTAAAGAATTTTCCACATCAATTCAATACTTTCTCATCCTTTGTAACTCCAAAGTTGAAACCTAACAAATCGATTGATAAATCAAATTTCCTTGAGATAAGGAAAAATAAAGCCTCAAAACTTTTGATTCAACAAGAAAAAGTAATCAATGTATTTGATTCAAGAATACATATGCTATGAAATATACACCTAAAACTTAGACTATATGGAAAATCGAAACATTACATTTTTATGTGCAAAGTAAAATAAAAGATACAATCCCATAATGTAGTCCCTAACAACCTCGTGTTCAATTTAACAAAGCTTAGTATCCTTAGGCTTGAATGAATTCAGTGTGAAAGAAGTTTGAAGGAGAGAGCAACAATTCAATGTAAACTAATCCAACATTCATGGTGAGATTGAACAACCATGGAGACAAAATTGGTCAGCATAACATTACTTTCATGATCATTAATCTCGGTGTAATACAATGATGATAAAATAAAGAGAATTCAAATATACTAGGTGTTATACAGCTGATTGGCACCTCTCCGTCCGAGTGCTGACATCCCTCAGGTCGGCACACAAAAGGACACTTATGGATTGAGGTTTGCCTAGTTTCATTATACCTTGGTTGATGATGAAATACATTACCTATATGCCCAGCTGGTTACTTTGCTATTTTGAGATTTTGAGTGCATGCACGACTATCCCTATTGGCATGTCACGCATATGCGTGAGTGTTATGTTCAGCAGGTCGCGCATACATATATGCGCGGGTTGCCCTTCTACAGAGTCGCGCATGATGCGCGGGTTGCCTTACTACAAACCCGCGCATATCTCCCTCAAAATTAGTTTTTAAAAGCACGAGTTAATGGGAGATTAGGCAAATCACATTTTTATGTGCAAAGTAAAATAAAAGATACAATCCCATAATGTAGTCCCTAACAACCTCGTGTTCAATTTAACAAAGCTTAGTATCCTTAGGCTTGAATGAATTCAGTGTGAAAGAAGTTTGAAGGAGAGAGCAACAATTCAATGTAAACTAATCCAACATTCATGGTGAGATTGAACAACCATGGAGACAAAATTGGTCAGCATAACATTACTTTCATGATCATTAATCTCGGTGTAATACAATGATGATAAAATAAAGAGAATTCAAATATACTAGGTATGATTCGAATTCACCAACTTGTACTGACTCCAGTGCCAATTTAATGTGAGAAAAACACCACTGAGAGATCACTAATCTAACTCAGGACATCTAAATCAATTCATAGTCAATTAACTAAATAAGGTAGGTAGGAAAATATGCCTAACCTCCTTAAATCAGGGAAAAGTGGCACTAGAATAACAACAGATGAACTAACTGATTCCCATATGAGGAACTCAACATAGACTACGGTGAATTGATGGCATGAATCCCATGACTTGGTGTGGCTTCCTAAATTATAGGTTTTGGCCTCTAAAGCTCCTAAACTCATGCAAATTGGTGCATCAAGTGTTTGGTAGTCCCCAGATGAGTCCCCCATGGAACTAGCGAGCTGGAAATAGACTCCTAAGATAGGAAATGACAATAGACTATGGTGTTCAAGGGAGGATTATTAATTAATCCTAGCATCCCCCCTTAATCCTAACTTGGACAACCTGGTCCCTGGAAGATGAGACCAAATGTCACCCATACAATTTAATAAAAAAATTGCTCAATAAACCGAGGAAATGGGGAAATCTCATGGGAAAAAAAACCCCTCAAAATAGAACAATGGAACGAGGGTCAAGATTTCACACCAAGATATTTCCTCCTGATTAAAAAAAATGTGAAAAAATTCTGCATTTTTCATCTATGTGGACAATTAATGCAATGTGATAGTCCTTGTGTGCACTAGTTCCTTGGTTCAATGCATATGAACCTCTCCACCTTATTTGAATCCAATGACATATAGGAGAAGAAACGTTGCTACTTTTGAAGCCAAAATTGCATCTTTAAAATCTCTTTGACAGTATGGAATAGTTGAATTGGGGATTCCATGCCATGGGGCTTCACTTGAGACCATACAATGGATTCCTCATCTTGTATGTCAAGAGAGAATTAGTGTACCCCTTAGGCCTTCCAATGTAGATTTTTCCTTCCAATTTTTCATGTATAAAGCTACTTTTGTCTCTTCTTTTTGGATGAAGAGTGACATGATCCAATGTCTCATTGTTCTTCAGTGAGCAGAACTGTTGATAAGACCTTACCATCATGTAGTGTCTCTCTGGGATTTTGTAGCATCTCTTGGGGAGAAGTGGATTTCTTGATATAGCGTAATGCTCTCATTTTGAAACTAAGATCGTGTTCTCCTGTTGTCAGATGAATCTCCAGTCATGTTCCCAGCATCCTCAATTACCTTTTGAGCCAATTTAGGCCTAGTATTAGGAGTAGGGACTGGGTATGGATCTGAATCTAATTGAACTTCATTTTCAATTCCAAAAATTGATTCAACTTGGTTCTCTGCTTCGGATTATGAATATGAAACATTAATGGAAACATTATCATATGCAAAAGGTTTAGATAGCATGAATTTACCTTCCCTTTCAAATGGAAGCTGATATTACACTGGATCTGAGTATGGTAGAATGTGTGAGAATTCATATGCCTTGGAGGCATGGTTTGCAACACCTTTTTCTATCCTCTTCCTAGTTTATATATTTGAGATCTCCACTGAGTCAATATCAAATAAACCTCACTTTGGGGAGCCCATATGAGTCATCTTATATAGAGAGAACAAAGTTGTTGCTAAGGAGGGCACATAGAGGACATTCTTGAACACTCCATGCTCTAATTTGATTGAACCCTTCCCTTCAGCTTGGATTTGAGTGTTATATCCCATGTGAATACTTGGACCATCAATAAGTTTTAATGAAGAGAATGATTCTTTGGATGCAACCATGTGATTGGAGGCTCATGAATCAATGAGGAAGGCATGATATTTTGAAAATCCAACCTTCAGTGCATGACATCTCTCATGATATTCAGTTTTATCTTGAGAATCAGCCTTCCTTATTCCTTCAGGGAGGGAAATATTTTGTTGTTCAAGGAGTTTTGACATCTGATCTATGGTCTTCTTCATACAACCTTTCTCTGTATTTTTTCATTTCTTACAATCACAAGCACTTGTCCTTGTTGAAACTCTTATGCGTGTCCTTCTTAGAGCCTAAGGATTCATCTGATGGATCAAACTCTTCCTTGGGTTCGAATTCAATGTTCCTCTTATCCTTTCTTATCTTCTTCCTCCTTGCTTGCACATTCTTTGTCTCCCCAGCTAAGAGATCTTGATTTGTGGAGGCTCTGAGGGCTCCCATATATATCAACTTGTTGTGTTCCTGAATAAGATATTCTATGAAGGAATCAAGTGACGGAATTCGCCAATTAGGAGTTGTCAGCCTCCTGGAGTGAAAGGTGGATATGAACACTTAGAATTTTGGGCCAAGTTTTCTCA
This sequence comes from Pseudotsuga menziesii, assembly GCA_001517045.1. Lineage (NCBI taxonomy): Eukaryota > Viridiplantae > Streptophyta > Pinopsida > Pinales > Pinaceae > Pseudotsuga > Pseudotsuga menziesii. The sequence continues at coordinate 154,024 of LPNX010738738.1, forward strand.
GAATAGAGAGCACAAATTCCTCATCCTTCTTATCAATGGGACCACACTGCTTGCACTGCATGACAAGATATTGGAATTTTAAGAAGAATTGTTGGATAGTTTCGAAGTTGTTTGGGTGAAGAGCAATCAACTCATTCTCCAGAATATGGCCTCTTGTCTCATCCTTCTTGAAAAATAATGATTCAATATTCTTTCATACTTCTCTTGGAATTTTCAATCCATAAAGATGGGAGAGTAACTCCTTGTAGACATGAATCCACATGAAACCAAAGACTTCATCCAACTTTTTCAAATACTTCGAATTCTCAAGAGGTTGCTGGGGTTCGACCTCCTTGCCCATGGTAACCCTATGCAAACCTTTGTTGTGCAATATTATCTGCATATCATCCCTCCAATCAAGATAGTTGAAGGGTGTGAGGATCCTGGGTCTCAAGGCTGCTAAATTCTCCATCTTGCAGTTTCAAAGAGCAACACAAATATTCAAAATTATTCATTTTACCTACAAAAAAAATTCAATTCAAAGTCAAACTAATTCAATCACTCTCCACTTCGACATGTGCACATTCTTTGGGTGCATCACACCTGGCTAGACTTCTTTGGACAAAATCTAGAGGGAGAAAGACAAGAACATCAGGAATTATGTGGAACCCAGCTACTTATGGTGCATCAATGGAAGTTTCAAAGGATTGAAGTTGGCATGATTACCTGTTGCGATACCATGTTCAACTTATCAAATCTTAGGATCCCGAGGCATGAATGAATCCACTAGGAAAGAAGGTTGAAGGAGAGAGAATCAATTCAATGTAAACTAATCAAATATTCATGGTGAAATTGAACAACCATGGAGAAAAAATTGGTCAGCATAACATTACTTTCATTATCATTAATCTCAATGTAATACAATGATGACACAATAAAGAGAATTTGAATATATTAGGTATGATTCAAATTCACCAATTTGGACTGACTCCAATGCAACTCAATGTCAGAAAATTACCACTGAGATCTCGCTAATCTAACTTGGGACAACTAAATTAGTTCACATCCATTTAACTGAATAAGGTATGTAGGAAAAGGTGCCTAACCTCCTTGAATCAGGGAAAAGTAGTGCTATACTAACTGGAGATGAACTAACTAATGCCCATATGAGGATAACTCAACACAAGCTAGGGTGAACTGATGGTCGAACTCCCATGACTCAGTGTGGGTTCCTAAATTATAGGGATTGGCCTCTGGATCTCCTAAATTCATTCAAACTGGTGCATCAAGTGTTAGGTGGGCCCCATATGAGTCCCCCATGGCACTAGTGATGTGGAAATAAATTCCCAAGCTAGGAAATGAAAATTAGTCTATGGTGTTCAAGGGAGGATTATTAAGTAATCCGAACACCTCGGACTAGTAATATAATTTGTTTATCCTTTAGTTTCTAAATTTCTTTAATATTTCTAACTTTTAATACAATGCCTTGTTTCTCCTACATCTCTTACGCAAGGACCTTATAAATGCTGGTGAAGGTGGTGGTTCCCATATTTTTTCATCTGGTCCCTATATCATGGACAAGGAGAATTAGTTGGAAACCAAACTTGGTATGAGTGAGTCGATATTCCTTGCATTTTTGTTTTAATGTAACTTTCTGGAGTCATAGCTTCAAAATGTGATTTCAAATTTATGATTTTTTTAGAAGTCTATCATGTTTTCTTACACTATTTATGATGTGGGTAACTTTCACTACAAGATTTTGAATGATTTGTCACTCAAAATTGTTCAATAGATCTCTCTACTTAGACACCCCATCTAAATGGTTGAAGTGGTAAACTTCTGAAACCAACAATTACTCAGAAAGCCACAATTTGATGATGAAAAAGATATATTTTATTTTATGATTTATTACAAAGGTTAGGATACTTATATACAGCTAGGGCATACTATTTTGAAAAGTCATGTCTTTTACATACTAACCACTTAATATAATTAATTAAGTTAATATGATTTTATATATGTTTAGTATTTATTTATTATGTTTAGTTTAACATTATGTTTGTATCATTTCCCTTAACTTAAAGGAAGCTTTGTCCTCAAAGAAAGGGTAAGGACTGATGTTGTTGGCGAAATTGTTTTGTCTCCCATGATGCATATTCATCAAAAAGATTTTTTCATTTAATAAGGTATTCTTTGATTATTCTAGAGTGAAGCTTCTTTTCAAAAATTATCCTTCCTTCGTCATCTAACATAGGGAGTATTGTTTATGCCAATTGACATCGTCCTAACTTTGTTTTTAGACAAGACACATGGAAGACATTGTGGATACAATTTTTATCAAGTAAGTCTAATTTATATGCAACTTGATTGGTCTTCTTATTAATTTGGTATGGAATTTAGAACTTTGGGCCAACTTATTTTTTCCTCCTTGTTAAAGGGATAATTGTTTATAAGGTTGGAGTATTACAAACACTCAGTCCCCCTCTTCAAATTCTCTATTTTTTTCTATGTTGATTTTCTTGTTGCCTCATACGGTTTTGAGCCGTGGTTAAATCATCTTTGAGCATTTCAATAATTTCCTTGGTCTTCTCTAACCTATTCCTTACTTCTGAAACATTAGTGTCATTAAGAAAAAAATCCTTCCAGTTTGGAGGTTCATATTTGTATAAGGTTTGGAAAGGGGTCATTTTTACAGAGGTGTGGTATGTTGAATTGTACCACCATTATGCTAGGTGTAACCATTGATACTAGTGAGTTTGCTTGTCTGTTACAAAACAACATAGATAGGATTCTAAACATTTAGTTACGGCTTCAATCTAACCATATGTTTGGGGGTGATAAGTTGAGCTCATATTGAATGACGAACCCACTTATTTAAAAAATTCCGTATAAAATTTCTCATTAAATTTCGCATCTCTATCATTGACAATGACTTTTGGGAATCCATGTCGTTTGTAGGTATTTTTGTAGAATATATCTGCAATTTGTTTTGTTGTGTCTGTCTTTTTTATTTCCATGAAGTGTGCAAATTTAGTAAATCGATCAACCACTACAAATATTTTGTCCTTTCTTTTTGACAGAGGTAACCCATCGATAAACTCCATTAATATCTCTTTCCATTTTTGGTTTGGAATGTGGAGGGGGTGAAGTAACCATGGGGTTAAAACATTTTCTCTTTTTTTTTCATCTCGAATTTGGCGCATTCTGCCACATACTGTTGGATATATTTTTGCATTCCCTTATAAAAAAAATATCTTCTTGCATTATAGTAAGATTTGAAAAATCCTACATGTCATGTTGCTGGTGAATCGTGGGACTCCTTCATGATTTTAACTTTGAATTTAGAAGTTGGTTTTGTTGAAAAAAAGTTTCCAATTGATGTCAAAGGAGTTAAACAATGAAAAAACCACTGAACATGATGCAAGAGGTAGAGGATCGATGCAAGAGGAAAAGGATTGACAATGATCATGGATCAAAGGTTAGGATTGAATCCTCAAAGAGATCAACGACTGCAGGGTGATCCACAATACTATAGCACAAATTTGCATTTGATTGCAAATCAACAATCAGGAGAGCATCTGCAAATGATTGACGGTGTGGAAGAAAAATTATGGAAGGGAATTGCGAAAGCAACGTTTGAGATTTTATGAACCCGCAATCCACAACCCACAATCTAGAAGATCGATGGTCAAGAAAGACTCTGCAAGAGATCGATGATGCAGAAGAAAGATTGCAGAAAGGAAATTGTGGAAGCATTTTAAGAAATTTGGAAAAACCACAATTCACAATCCGCATCTGATCTAAGATCGACGGCGCAGAATCAATCTTGTGGAAAATCAAACTGCGGAAGCACTTTTAAGGATTTTGAAAAACTCGCAATCTACAATCTGGATTTGATCTAAGATCAATGATCAGGAAATAATCTAAATGAGATCAACGGCGTGGAATAAATCTTGTGGAATAACTTTTAGGGAGTTTGGAAAAACTGCAATTTGCAATCTTCATCTGATCTTAGGATCAACGGTTTAGGAAGAGTCCACAAGAAATAAACGATGCAGAAAGACCATTGCGGAAAGTACCTTGAGGAAAGGTAGTTGCAAAAGGAACTTTTGAGAAAAGTCAAACCATGTTTTCGCAATCCAAAATACAAAATATACATCAGATCAACAGTCTAGAAATAGTCCAAAGAAATCGATGGTGCAGAAAGGTTGTTGTGGAAAGACAATTGCGGAAAGCTAAGGAAATTGCGGAAAGATGATTACAGAAGGAAATCTATGTGTTGGATCGACAGACAGGAAAGAGTCTGCAATGGATAAATGACTCAGGATGGTTGAGGAAAGGATCTGTTGTAGAAGGGAAAATTTGGAAGAATTTTTGGTGAGGAATTATCATTGCGGAGAGGGAATTATGGTAAAATTGCGTTGCAGAAAGGTATGCTGATAATCTTAAAAAGAGTTAAAGAATTCTTAGAATGAAGAATTGATTCTTCATGAAGAGGCACAATCTAAGAATGAAAAGGCATAACGATGAAGAGATGCACTCACAAAAAACATGTTAGAGGGTATTTATAGACAGAATAATGAGTGAGAGAAATTATATCAGTGATATAGTTTAATGCAGCTGTAGGAGTTAGAGACTAAAATAGAGTCAGAGATAGGACGAGTCATAAAACAGATCTAAAGATCATACAAAAACAACGGGTGGTAGGGTGGTGCTAGGGCAGGTATCAAGCCTTCAAGGGGTTGTATCTTCCTTCTAGCAATAGCTGGTAAATAGGGTGTAGTGGCATCCTATCAGTAGTCACTGACAAAATAGGGGGTTGTAGCCTCCTTCCCGTAGTTGCTGGTAAATAGGGTGTGGTATCATATTTGTCTATTGTAGCAGGAAAAAACTATTTGTAAATATAATTTTGCAGTAATAGGACGTATTGGTGGTTTCTCCCAATTGGGTTCCACAATAAAATACATGTTCTTTATTTCTTGTTGATTCCATGTGTTAAATGTTAGTTGTGGTTTTTAAGTAATAAAAGTTATCAATACTGATTCACCCCCCCCCCTCTCAGTATTGTCCAATATTCCAACAATTGGTATCATAGCGAGTTCCTTCACCACATTTTAACCACTGGAAGGAAGATCCTATTTAAAAATCACTATGGATCAACAATAAGGGTTAGCCACTAACATACCTCCATTATTCAGAGGAGAAAATTATGCATACTGGAGTGTGAGAATGAAGTGCCATCTGATGTCCCTTGGATGGAAGGTTTGGGAAGCAACTGAAAAGAAGTATAAAATAGAATACCAATAACCTACAAACCTAGTGGAACTAGGCCAATATGAAGGCAATGCCAAAGCCCTAAATGCAACCTTGAGTGGATTGGCAAACTCTGTATTTACAAAAGTTATGCGATGCAAGACTGTTAAACAAGCTTGGGATAAGTTAAATATTATCTATGAAGGGGCATCTAAAGTCAAAGAATCCAAGCTTCAGACATATAAAGGGCAGTTTGAGAGCCTTAAAATGAAAGAAGAATAAAATATTGGGGAATACCTTCTAAGAGTAGATGAGGTTTTCAATGTTATTAGAGGCCTTAGAGGAAAATTAAAAGAAAGATAAGTGGTTAACAAAGTACTAAGAACATTGCCAATGAAGTATGACTCAAAAGTATCCACCCTAGAAGAGCGAGATGATCTTGATCTTGTGACAATAGATGAACTACATGGAAGCCTCACTGCATATGAGATGAGAATGGGACAAAATGAATCTTTAATAAAAGAAGCAGCATTTAAAGCCTCATCCAAAAACCAATCGGAGAACCTAGATGATGAGGAAGTTGTTTTTATTAAAAAACTAGAGAAAGGTACTGGAAAATACAAAGGAAATTTGTCCCTAAAATGTTTCAACTATGGAAGAATTGGAAATTTTGCTTCAAAATGTACTTACCCTAAACAATATAATAGTGATGAGAGAGAAACCTCAAAGTACAAAAGGGGTAAAACAGGAAACAAGAAGAAGTCCTATGAGAAAAAGAAAATTGTTTACACCATGGAAGATAGTGAAGATGCAGATACAAGGGGAGATGAAGAAAATGGAATTCTATTCATGGGGGTAGATACTCAAGCTTCAAATAGTAACTCATATGTGGAAGGAGAAGTAAACTTAAGAGCTGAACTTGTTAGTGCTCTTGAAGAACTTGAGAAATGCAGAAAAAACAACAAACAGTCAAACCATGTCATTAGTAATTTGGAAGCTCAACTTCTAGATGCCAAAAGGATTGAGGAGGACCTAAATTTGTAGCTCAAAAGAAGAATACTTGAATCTGAGAGACTTGAAGAAGAGATCATGCATGTCAAGAAAAAGCTTGATGAAGAATCTATCAAATCAAAGTTTAAGAACATCTCAAGGATTCTAGATGACATCCTGAATAGCCAAAGATCATCAAGTGATAGATTTGGCTTGGGTTTTAACAAAGAAAAGAAGCCAGAATGTTTCTCTTTCACTAATCAAGGAGGAAATAAGAAAAGCCACGCTGAATTACTAAAGAGTCTAGTTAAAAAGGAAGAGAGCAAAAAGGCTTCCCTAAGCTCTCAAGATAAAAACAGAAATAATATGGTTCCTAAGAGACCAAATAGATACCAACAGATATTTTTGGGTCATTGTTACTCTTGTAATAACTTTGGTCCTAAAGCCTTAAATTGCAGAGCTTATGGAAAGGTTCGTGAATACAAGAAGAAGTCATCAAGTAACAAACCAAAAGGAAATCATAACCCTTTAACACTTCTTCAAAAATATGACATAGAGTGTTACAAATGTAATAACCATGGACATATGGCAAGAGATTGTAAATTGATGACTCTTATAAGAAATATTGTTGCAATTAAGTCTCAAGACACAAAACAGAAGAAGTATTGAAGGGAAAGGGCAGAAAAGGAAAGTTCCATGATTTCCCTATGTGCAACAGAGAAACAAAACCAATGGCACTTGGATAGTGGGTGTTCAAAACACATGACAGGTGACCCAAACAAATTCATAAAACTAAAAGATAATATGGGTAAAGTCACATTTGGAGACAATATGTCTTCCAAGATAATTGGAAAAGGAACAATTGTTGTCAATAACTAGATCAAAGCAGAAAATGTATTACTAGTAGAAAAACTCAAGCCTAATCTCCTTAATGTAAGTAAAACATGTGATCAAGGGCACATCTGTATGTTTGACTCAGAGAAATGTGAAATTAGAAAAAAGGAGTCGGGAAGAGTTGTTGGCATTGCTATAAGAAATTCAAACAATGTATACATCCTAGAAAATGAAAGTTAGTGTTACTTAAGTATGGTTGATGAAAGTTGGTTATGGCACAGAAGTTTGGGACATTTAAATTTTGACAATATTGTCAAAACAAGTAAGAAGGAAGCTGTAAGAGACTTACTTAAAATTGTAAAACCTATAAACTCAGTTTGTAAACATTGTCAACATGGGAAGCAAACTAGACCTAGTTTTAAAACAAAAGAACATATGACCTCACATCCTCTGGAAATAGTGCACACTGATCTATGTGGACCAAGAAGAACTAAAATCCTGCAAGGATAATATTATTTTCATGTTGCTCATTGATGATTACATAAGGATGACTTGGGTGACATTTCTGAAAGAAAAATATGAACCCTTTGAGAAGTTTAAAATATTCAAGGCAATGGTTGAAAATGAGACATATATGAATGTCTTAGATCAGACAATGGGGGAGAGTTTAGTTCAAATGAGTTCAATGAGTTTTGTGAGATACATGGGATTAAGAGACAATTTTTAGCTGCAAAGACTCCTCAACAGAATGATGTTGTTGAAAGGAAAAATAGAACAGCCCAAGAAGCTACCTGAACAATGATTAATGAAGCAAAGCTTTCATATGCATATTGGAAAGAAGTAGTATACACAGCTGTCTACATACTTAATAGAGGACAAATCAGGGTGAATAAGGACAAGACTCCTTATGAACTATGGTATGGAAGACCAGCCTCAGTCAAATATTTCAAAGTATTTGGTAGTAATTGTTACATTAAAAGGAACGAGGATGATCTTGGCAAGTTTGACTCTAGGACTGATCAAGGAATATTTCTAGGATATTCATCCACCAAGAAGGCATATAGATGTTACAATAAAATGTTACACAAGATTGTAGAAAGTGCAGATGTAAGAATAGATGATATAAAACAATGAAGAGTAAGAAGTCATGATAGTGTTGAAAATACAAATGATGAAGAAAAAGAAGACTTGCAAAAGGACGAAAGTACTAATGAGGAAGAAGAAGGAATAGAGAAGTAAGATACATAGGAAGCTGAATAAGACTCCCCGGGACCTGATACAAAAACTCCATCTAGAAGAATACAAAAGAATCACCCTGAGACACAAATCATAGGTGATAAAAATGTTGGAATCAGTACAAGGAGACAACTACCATTTAATAAATAATCCCTACTCTCAATAGTGGAACCTAAGGATTTTATAGAATCCATTAAAAGTGATGAATGGGTCAAATCCATGAATGCATAATTAGATGATATTGAGAAAAACGAGACCTAGGAACTGTTATATTTTTATCGATTATTCAATATGATATAGGATCTTATCTGAGAGAATAAAATGCACAGATATAATCACAAGAGACAAGGTACACAAAGATTTTCCTCGGGGAAACCATAAAGGAGAAAACCCTGCAACTTCCTCAAAGATAGAATGAGAACCAGTAGAAAAAGTAAAACCCAAAAAGATAAAGATGATCTTCGACAACTTATCTCTCTCACTTGTGCGAGCTAGTCCTCTCTCTCTCATGAACTATTGATGAGTGAGTATGTGTGTTAAAATAGATATTCACACTCTCTAATTATACCTTTTCTCCAATTGACATTTTCCCTACAGGGACGACTTCTCTAGGAGAGTCTAATAACCCTAATATAATTTAACTGAGGTTCTAATGCTTCGACATACAATGGAGGGTTAACCTCAATGAATTTACATGATTTAATTACATTAATGACTCTCTCAATTGGAGGAACAAACATCTCCGTAGGGGTACAATCAAATAAAATATGAAATATACAAGTGAATATATTCCGAAGTTACAATTACAGTAACAGTCCCTCTTAACTAGGAAGGTATTCTCTTGACACAGACATCAATACATATAGGCACAAGTCTTCAACATTGGATCATCATCATCACTGATGTTGTTGTTCTCATCATCTCGAACAAATGGTGCTATCTCTCGGACCTACTTGTCATAGAAAGTTCTATAGAGCCATCCCTTTTTCATGATGGATGTAGGCCTAGCCTCTATGTAGGTCTTCAAATCATCAAGTACGTATAGCTCATGACTTAATTCCTTGCAAAACTTGAAGGATCTCCCAGCACTGATTATATGCCTTTGCAAAACCTGAAGGAGCATCCCAGGACTGATTATATGCCTCTACAAAACCTAAAGGATCTCCTAGGACTGATTCTATGCCTCTCCAAAACCTGCAAGAGCATCCCAGGACTGATTATATGCCTCTGCAAAACCTAAAGGATCTCCTAGGACTGATTATATGCCTTTTCAAAAGCTGAAGGAGCATCCCAAGACTGATTATATGCCTCTACAAAACCTGAAGGATCTCTAAGGACTGATTATATGCCTCTACAAAACCTGCAAGAGCATCTGAGGATTGATTATATGCCTCTATAAAATATGAAGGACCTCCCAGGACTGATTATTGTTAGAATTTGAATGCCATTTATATCTTCAAGCAGATGGTTCATAATTATAATTGCAGTAAATGGAGAATGAATATACAAACTGAAAAAAACAAACCACACAGGAAACAAACAAGTATTTCTCAGGAATTTACAGTATCATTCACAATAATGATATCTGGTGTTACAATAGTTTACGTAGGAAAATAATTCGAATCAATTAGGTATGGATTTGAATCTACCCATTGGATTTGATTGTTTCTAACTGACCATCTAACTCAAGGTGCCTCAATCAATATCAGAGTCCAACATCAACTCCCAGATTTCCAACCAACTCAATAAATCAATGATATCTAGTTAACTCACAGCAACTGAGTGTGGTAGGTGGGAAAAGGTGCCTACTCCACATGTTGGCATGCATTAGCCATGCATAGCTAGTGCTAGCCAACTGATTGTGAAATAACTGAAAGTAACTGGGGGTTAAATAAGACTAGCTAGTACTAACTCCAACTAACCGACATAGGTTGGTGTCGAGACTCCCAGTGGCTCCTAAAATGTAGGGATTGGTCTAGGAGGCGCCAAAAATGATGCATGCAGATGCAGTAAGTGGAAGTTAACCTCTAACAATGTTCCCCACACTACATTGACTGGTACATGTGGCCCCATTCAGCCGAGTGGACCCAATTCTACTAGTGGAACCAATTAATTAATTAAGGTTCCTAAGTTAGGCTAAATAATATAATAAACAATATGGTCAAGGGAGGTTTGATAATCCCCCCTTGAATCCTAACTTGGACAACTACGGGCCCTGGTAACAAGACCATAGGTCACCCAAAGACAATCTAAAAGATAGAAAAATAAAATAATGCTTAATACAACCGAGGAAACTGGGGAAAACCTCATGGGAACAACCCCCCCCCCCCCCCCCTGCCTCAAAATAAGAAGAAATAGCAGACTAAAAGCTCTCTTTAGAATAAAGAAGCTTCCTCCTTAGGAAAATAACTTAAGCAAAAACACTACTGCAAATTTGCAGCTATATGCAGCAGCATGGTCCATCAATGGACTTTTCAATTTGCTTATGAACTGATGACTCTGTTTGTCTCTTCTAGATGGTGAAGGTAGGGAATGATCAAGTTTCTACATCTGTGGGCCATGTAGCTGATCATTCACCATGATCAAGTAGCACCGACCTGGAATTTTGTTGCACCATACTATAGAGAGAGAATCCATGAGGGATAGCGCAACATGCTCATTCTGATACTGGGACCTAGTTTTTATTTTGTCTCTTGGATCTCCAACACCACTTCCAGCTGCATCAAGAGGCTTCTGAGCTCATCTCAGCTTAGGCTTCTAATTGGGAATGGGTACTAGATCTAGATCTAGAATCTCTTGAGATTCAGTCTCAATAATAGGATCATGTTGAATGTGATCTTCTTCATCTAAATCTAAAACCTATAGCACATCATCATCATAAAAAATAGGTGGATAAATAGTTATACCTTCCTGTGCTACTGGAGGAGTATCATGCAGCTGATTTTCTTCGAACTGGACACTTATTTCCCACAGTAGTGATAAGCCAAAAACTGAAAATGACCAGAATCATATTCTGCTTCGACAGGAAGATGCACCCTTCAAAGGAGATTTATCCTAGCCTCCTTTCCTTGATGATCTATGGAGAGAGACCAAAAAATTAAGAATCCCTAGCTTCTACAGTTGCACTATTCCTTCTTCTCAGTTTGGCTCTAGTACCATGTTAATTTTTTATTGTTTATTCAATATGATCTAGGATCTTATCTGAGAGAATAACATGCACAACAATAATCACAAGAGACAAGAGACACAAAGATTTTCCTTGGGGAAACCATAAAGGAGAAAACCCCGCAACTTCCTCAGAGATAGAATGAGCACCAGTAGAAAAAGTAAAACCCAAAAAGATAAAGATGGTATTCGACAGCTGCTCTCTCTCTCTCACTTGTGCGATCTAGTCCTCTCTCTCTCTCATGTGCTATTGATGAGTGAGTGTTTGTGCTAAAATATAGAGCCACACTCTCTATCTATATCTTTTCTCCACTTGAAATTTTCCCTACAAGGTCGACTTCTCTAGGAGAGTCTAATAACCCTAATATAACTTAATTGGGGGGTCTAATGCCCCAACATACAATGGAGGGTTAACCTCAATGAATTTACATGACTTAATTACATTAATGACTCTCCCAATTGGAGGAACAAACATCTCTGTCGGGGTACAATGAAATACAATATGAAATATACAAGTGAATATATTTCGAAGTTACAATTACATTAACAAGAACTTGTCGCAAGACCCAAAGATAAGAATGGTATAGGGACCAAATGGGTTTTCAAGAGCAAATTCAATCAGGATGGTCAAGTGATAAGGAACAAGGAAATACTAGTATGTAAAGGGTATGCTCGATTAGAAGGGATTGATTTTGAAGAAACTTATGCCCCTGTGGCAACACTTGAAGCAATCAGAATGTTTCTAGAACTCTCATGCCATAAAATTTTTAAAGTGTATCAAATGGATGTGAAGTCTGCATTTTTGAATGGAAAAATAGAAGAAGAGGTTTATATTGAACAACCTGAAGGTTTTCTATTATCAGAAAACAGGGACTATGTTTGCAAACTGAAAAAGGCACTCTATGGTCTCAAACAAGCTTCAAGGACATGGTTTTCAAGGTTGGACATATATTTAAAGCAACAAGGATTTAAGAGAGGAGCCACAAAAACTAATCTCTACTTAAGCATCGAAGATGAAAATATTATCATTGTTGTTGTTTATGTAGATGACATCATATTTGGAAGCAATTTACAAATACTAAGTGTAAACTTTGCTTTTGAAATGAAGAAGGAATTCAAAATTTCAATGTTGGGTGAACTAACATTCTTCTTGGGGTTACAAGTTTACCAAATAGACAAATGAATATTTATATCTCAAACTAAGTATATCAAAGACATGCTTAAAATATTTAAGATGGAAGACTCCAAACATGTTAGTACTCTTATGATCACAGGTTGTAAATTAAGTAAGGACGACGAGTCTCTGGAAGTGGATCATACCATGTATAGATCCATGATAGGTAGCTTGCTATATGTGACAACAAACAAGACCATATGCGATGCAAGTTGTAGGTTTGGTTGCTAGGTTCCAGTCAAGCCCCAAAGAAACGCATGTAATAGCAGTAAAAAGAATTTTCAAATATTTGAAAGGTACTATGGAGTATGGGTTATGGTACACAAAAATTCAAGACTTCATCTTAAATTAATTTACTTATGCAGATTGTGAAGGAAGTGTTGATGATAAAAAAAGTACTAGTGGAGCAACATTCTTCCTAGGAAATTGTTTGGTTTCATGGTTAAGTAAAAAACAATCTTCCATTCCACTCTCCACGGCAGAGACCGAATATATTGATGTTGCGTCATGTTGCACCCAGGTCATTTTGATGAAGCATACACTATAAGACTTACTTGTGAAGTATGAGCACCCAACAATAATAAATTGTGTTAATACAAGTGCCATAAATATGTCAAAAAACCCTATCATGCACTCCAAGACAAAACACATACCAATAAAGTATCACTTCCTAAGAGAACAAGTATCCCAAAAACTTGTCAAACTAGAGTGTGTTGACACAAAAGAACATATTGTTGATATCTTTACCAAGCCACTACTCAAGGAAGCTTTTGAGAATCTTAGACGAAACTTGGGAGTAATTCCCTTACAACAGTTGTAGAAGAGGAAGCACAATCTCAGGGGGAGTTGTCAGAAGGAAGATTTTGTCATTGTTGTCAAAGGGGGAGAGATTGACTAAAAGAAAATGTTTCCATCAATGCCAAAGGGATAGAATGTTGAAAATAAGTTATCAATTGATGTCAAAGGATTTCAGCAATGACAAAACCATTGAACATGATGCAAGAGGAAGAGGATCGATGCAAGAGGAAAAGGATTGACAATGATCATGGATGAATGGTTAGGATTGAAACTGCAAAGAGATCAACGACTGCAGAGCGATACACAATACTATAGCACAAATCCACATTTGATTGCAAATCAATGGTCGGGAGAGCATCCACAAACGATCAACGGTGTGGAAGAAAAATAGTGAAAGGGAATTACCGAAGCAATGTTTGATATTTTATGAACCCGCAATCCAAAATATAGATGGTTAGGAAAGAATCTGCAAGAGATCGATGATGCGGAATAAATATTGTGGAAAGGAAATTGTAGAAGTGTTTTTAAGAAATTTGGAAAACCTGCAATCCGCAATTTGCATTGGATCTAAGATTGACGATCAAGAAAGAATCTGAATGAGATCAACGGCGTGGAATAAATCTTATGGAAAAGAAAATTGTGGAAGCACTTTTAGGGATTTTGGAAAACCTGCAATACACAATCTGCATCTGATCTAAGATCTATGATCGAGAAAGAATCTAAATGAGATCAACGACACAGAATAAATATTGCGAAAAGAAAATTGTGGAAGCACTTTTAGGGAGTTAGGAAAACCCGCAATCCGCAATACACATCTGATGTTAGGATCAACGATTTAGGAAGAGTCCACAAGAAATCAACAGTGCGAAAATACCGTTGTGAAAAGTACCTTGTGAAAAGGTAGTTGTGAAAGGAACTTTTGAGAAAATTCAAACCACACGTCTGCAATCCGCAATCCACGTCATATCAATGGTCTAGAAAGAGTCTGAAGAAATCAACAGTGCGAAAAGGTTGTTGCAGAAAGACAACTGTGGAAAGCTAAGAAAATTGCGAAAAGATGATTACGGAGGGAAATCTCTGAGTTGGATCGACGGATAGGAAAGAGTCTACAATGGATCAATGGATCAGGATGGTTGAGGAAAGGATCTGTTGCAGAAAGGCGAATTTAGAAAAATTTATGGTGAAGAATTATCATTGCGAAGAAGCAATTCTAGTAAAATTGTGTTGTGGAAAGGTATGACTAATGAAATTAAATAGAGTTAAATAATTGTCAGAATGAAGAATTGAGTCTTCATGAAGAGGCACACTCTAACAATGAAAAGGAACAATAGTGAATATATGCACTCACAGAAAACATGTTAGAGGGTATTTATAGACAGAATGACGAGTGATAGAAATTGTCTCAGTGATATAGTTTAATGCACCTGTAGTGGTTAGAGACCAAAGTAGAGTCAGAGATTGAAATTGTAAAGTAGATCTAAAGATCATACAAAAATAGAGGGTGGTAGGGTGGATCTAGGGAAAGCATCAAGCTCGCAGGGGGTTGTAGCATCCTTCCAACAGTAGTTGGTAAATAGGGTGTATTAGCATCCCGTCAGTAGTAGCTGACAAAACAAGGGGTTGTAGCCCCCTTCCAGTAGTTGCTAGTAAATAGGGTGTGGTACCATCCTTGTCTATTGTAGCAGGAAAAAACTATTTGTAAATATAATTTTACAGTAATAGGACGTATTGGTGGTTTCTCCCAATTGGGTTCCACGATAAAATTCGTGTTATTTATTTCTTGTTGATTCTGTGTGTTAAATGTTAGTTGTGTTTTTTAAGTAATAAAAGTTATCGATATTGATTCACCCCCCCCCCTCTTAGTATTGTCCAATATTCTAACAGGTTTCAAATAGATCCTTCCTTTGTACCAAAGAATGTCATTTTTCTCTTCAAACTTGGAATTTTGACTGCGATTATTGATTATTTCACTTGTTTATGGGCCCTTGGCGTACTCACTTCTTATTTCATCTAGGTATTCTGGAATCACCGTTGTTACTTAGTAGGAAGTAATCTCTTTGTCCTTTCTAAAAAGTGCATCAACTACAACATTATCTTTCCATTTTTTATGAATTATCTCCATGTCAAAAGCAACAATTTTTTCTATCCATTCTATAGACAATGTTTTCTGTTGGAGAAGGTATTGCAAACTATTATGGTTTGTACATACCATGAATTTTATTCCTAAGAGGTATTTTCATCACTTTACTAATGCATGCATAATGGCCAACAATTCCTTGTCATAAGTAGACTTCAATTGTTCTCATTTATTTAGCTTCCTACTTTCGAAATCTATCTGATGCTCATCTTGCACCAATACTGCCCCTAACTATTAGGAATTACAAGCAATAAAATATAACAACATGTGAGAAAATCATAGGCACAAGCAAACGTTAAATATGAACACACAATGTTTACATGGAAAACCCAAAACAGGGAAAAAACACCATAATAGATATATTATCCCTTGACCTCAGCCGACCAATTCGAACAAAGTGAGCTAGCCACCACTCACCTCTAGGCCACTTTACAATGGAGCCTCCTCAAGCCTTATAAAGACTTCCTTCATGCAATACCATGCGTCAATACCATAGGCCATCAAAATACCATTGGCCACTAAAATGGGCTATAATAAACCATGTGTTAGAACTCATCCACCTTTGACTCATTCCCGAGTTAAGGTTAACCCTAACAATCCCCCCTCTAAACTTGACTTGGATTAATCACCAACCCCCTTAAACTTTTTTACCGAGGAATCTCACATACACCCCCATGTCACCTTTGTATATATACTGACTTTACCGATGAGTTACCAGGGGTACGTATGCATGCCTTACCATGTCTTACACCCATATGCCCATTTAGATGCAAAATGCTCCATTATTATTTTTTCATGTGTCTTCATGGTGACTACACCATCACCATCTATTGCTACATCCTCTCGATTTTCGATTCTCGCTTATTTTCTTCCCTGCTCCTTTGGTAAATGCATCCAACCTTGTCATTGATGCCCATATAAAGAGGAATCCATCTACCAGATTACATGGGTCCTTAGCTACTGTAACCACTAGTTCTATAGGAATTCTCTTCACATACATGGCTCATCAATATGGGTCCCACGACTGAGATTAAACAATCTCACATTCCTCCTGCAATTGAAGACTCAACCTTTCTGATCCACTTAAAGTTAGGATACGAGTACATTTTCCACCCTCGTACCTACCTAGTGGTTCATTCCACACCTGATGTAACATCCCTTCTCTATGCATAGGAGGGATACCTTGTGCTTCTAGCACCCGAGGAAATTACATTCCAACCAGGAACCCAAAAATACTACTAGGGTGTCGGGTACCAATGAACATGCACCCCATAATTAATTCAAAAAACCAAGTACAACACAATGAGCACAACTATATGCCAAACCATGGCTCTGATGCCACTTATTAGGAATTAATGAACATAATACAATAATATGCGACAACAAAAAATACACATAGCAACACATTTAAGATAGACACATAATATTTACGTGGAAAACCCAAAACCGGGAAAAACCACTATAATAGAGCTATTATCCCTTGACCTAAACCGGCCAAGTTGGGCCAAGTGAGCTAGTCACCACTCACCTCTATGCCACTTTACAATGGAGCCTCCTCAATCCTGATAAATACTTCCTTACATGCAATACCATGTGTCAATACCATAGGCCACCAAAATACCACTGGCCACCAATACCATAGAAAAATACTATGGGCTATAATAAACCATGTGCTATACCTCAACCACCTTTGACTCATTCCTGATTCAATTTTAACCCTAACACTAACATGTAACCTAAAGCATCACATTCTATTATGAATGGTTTGGAGAAGTCTGGTTTTTCCAATATAGGCACTGTAGACATTACTTTTTTCAATGTTTCAAAACACTTTTATGCCTCTTCACTCCATTGAAACACGTTTTTTTAGAATACTTGATAAAGGGGCAGTTATGTGAGCATACTTTCGAATGAATCTTTGGTAATATCTAGTTATCCCAAGGAATCCCCTTAACTTGGAGATTTTAGTCGGTTTGGGACACTCTTAAATTGATTTGATTTTATCTGGATCCACCTTGAATCCTTCCTTGGATATCACATGGTTGAGATAATTTACTTCCTCCTTACCAAACATGCATTTGGACATCTTTGCGTAGAACTGATTTTATTTTAAAATATATAGTACTTGTTCCAAATGAGTGAGGTTTTCCTTCCACACCTTACTATATATGAGGATGTCGTCGAAGAAAACTAGCACAAACTTCCTTGGATATGGTTGAAATAAGTTATTCATGGTTTCCTGAAAGGTGGCTGGGGAATTAGTTATCCCAAAAAGCATTACCTGAAACTCATAATGTCCTTCATGGGTCCAGAATGTTGTCTTTGCTACATCTTCTAACCTTACTATGATTTGATAATATCCCGACCTTAAGTCTAGTTTTGAAAACTACCTCGCATCCTGTAACTCCTCCAACATTTCATCGATAAAAGGAATGGGAAATTTGTCTTTAATGGTTATCTTGTTAATCCCTTGTAATCAATACATAATCTGAAGGATCCATCCTATTTCATACCAACACTATTGTTGCAGCATAAGGGATTAGATTTGTTGTAAGCACATCACTTTCAATTTATGTTTTATGATGGTGTGGATACTTGTAGTGGTTAGCATTGACAGGAGTTGATCCATATTTTATTTCAATTACATGCTTAATGTTCCTTTTCAGTGGTAACTCCATGGGGAGGTATTCAAATACCTTTTTGTATTTTTCAATTAGTTCTTGGATCTCTAGTTGACCTGGGTTGACAACTTCTAAAGTTAATAATTCAATTTCCTGACATTGTACGACATATATTGGTTCTCCCTTTCAAATTATTTTCTCCATTTTGTGGGATGACACAATTTGTGTCCAAGGGGGTTGGAACCCATACAACTTGTATTTGTCTCCTTTCCATTTGAACTTGATAAAGTGTTCTTGGTGGTTGCCTGAGTAGGTACCTAGTGTCTCTAGCCATTGGATTCCTAGCATTGCATCAACTCCTCCTATGGGTACTACATAAAATTCTGAATCAAGGTTATAATTTTGTAATTGTAGCTTAACTTTGTGGCATTTTCCCACTTTTTCGATCTTCTTTCCATCTGCGACCATTACCTTCATGTTAGTAAATTGGATATATGAAAAGGTTAAGCCTCTTTGTGACACTCATGTCAATGAAATTATGAGTACTTCCTGTGTCGACTAGGACAACAACATTGTTATTTTTTACATGTCCCTTAAGTTTTAATGTCTACAGTTGGTGTGTTCCTGTTATGGAAGCGATCGATATCTTTGGTGTTTCTTCATCTTCTAACTCCGGCGGAGAATTTTGGAGGTCACATGTTTCTTCTATGTTAGATTCATTGCTATTTGACTTCCCTTCCTCTTCTTATTCACATTGATATAGGTTCTTGGTGGTCTCTTTTTTCAGACATCTATGGCGTGGATCCCATTTTTCGATTCTATTCACGGCTAAAACATTGTTATCTATGGCGTGGAGACCGCCATTGATAGACTGCGTGGAGAGCCTGAAGAGCCCGCGTTGTGTATGCTACGTGAAGAGACCTGCGTGAAAGCGTTGTGTATGCTGCGTGAAGAGCCCGAGCTGTAATGCTGTGGAGAAAAGACTGTGGAGAAGAAACTATGTTGTGAAGCCTGAACAATGCATTGAAGCCTGAATGGTGAAGGTCGTGAATGGTGAAAGCTGTGCGCACAATTAGAGACTGCGAATCATTTTGATATATTGTGATTTTTGATATATTGTGATATATTTTGATATGTTTTTTTGGGGAATGCACAAACCCTAGACTGTTTTTTGTAGACTGCGCACTATTGTATCACTATTGGAGACTGCCTATTTATCAAAGCGACTTGCTGTTCATAAATGAGGTAGGATTGGTGGCTGCGTTGAAGAGAGTCTGGTGACTATTTTGAAGGCTCTACTTGAAGGCTGCCTTGGTTTTATTTTATTGATTGATATAAAAATTGAAGACAGACTGATATAAGTATATATACTGCTTGGAAACTTTTATATGTTGCTGGTGTTTTGAGCTTTGTAAACCTAGACTGCTAAAAACCTATTGAAGGCTGAGTTGTAGGCTACTGAAGGCTGAGTTGTATGCTGTTGGGTATGATGTTGTAATGCATAAACCTAGAATTACTATATTTCTTTCTCTGAAGATGAGACTAGAAGAGCACATGCTGTGTGAGGATACTGCTCTTGTGAATTGGTGAAAGATTGAAAGCCAATGCGCAGTAAAATAAATCTAGATAATCGAAGTTATAGTTTTCTGGAGTTTAACAAACAAACCTGTGCAGAGTTTTTTTGTTTTTTTGCTTGAGAAATATTTATAAAATATCGTTGGCTAAGCTGTTGTACTATGAAGACTGTTGGCCGAATATTCACACCATTACCAATTGCATAAAGACCCTGAAGGCTGTGAATTGGTACTGAATTTCTTCTCCCCGAATTGCTGGGAATTGAAGCTGCGATACTGTCATTGTATCACTTTAAAACCTGAAGTTGACATTGTAAATCACCTTGGCAGAGACTGTAGACCTGCAAGGTTATTGTTTTTCTCTTTGTCATATTAAGATCAATATTGTAAATTATACTAACAGTTGTAAAAGATGCACTCTTTGGAATCTAGTATTGGTGCTGCCCTAGCTGACAAAGACCAATCCAAAGACCCTTCCAAGGGATATTGCGACAAAGAGAGAGGACAAGGAAGAAGAAATTTCAGAGGCAGAGGGGGCAGAAGCAAAAGATCAGACTTGCAGTGCAAGCGTTGCGGAAAGACTGGGCACACATCAGA